>PVIC010024834.1:0-25728 GCA_004025085.1 Thryonomys swinderianus
AGTCCAATACCCATTTATGATGAAAATCCTACAGAAAATTGGAATAGATGGTCTTTACCTCAATCTGATAAAAGCCATCTATGACAAACCAACAACCAACATTATACTAAATGGACAAAAGCTGAAAGCTTTCATTCTAAAATCAGGAACAAGACAAGGATATCTATCCACCATCACACCCTTGTTCAGTATGGCTCTGGAAACATTAGCCAGAGCAGTTAGACAAGAGAAAGAAAGAAAGAGAGTAAGAATAGGAAGGAAAAAGTTAAATTATCATTATTTGCAGATGACATGATATTCCATTTAGAGGACCCCAAAATCTATACCAAAAGACTTGTAGATTTGATCACCAAATTCAGTAGCATAAATGGATTAAAAGTCAACACTCAAAAATTAATAGCTTTCTTGCACACAAATAACAAACGGTAATTAGGGAAACCACACCTTTCATAATAGCATCAAAAGAGAAAAGAAGAGAAATACTTAGGAATCAGTCTAATGCAGAAAGTAAAAGACCTTTTCATTGAAAACTACAGTAGGGTGGACCCTCAAGTTACAACCAACGTACAAACAACGTGGGTTACAACTGGAATTTCATTCTATGCTGATTTATAGTAGTTATTTTTAAATGTTTAAAATGTTTTCTTATGCTTAAACTTCCAAATTGTCCTGGAGAAATTAGGTTGAGGTTAAATGCCAGCATCCAGGCCCTAGGAGTCATCAATAGGACAAGGTTTGGCTCTCGTGTCAAGAGATGCTCTTGATAGGGCTGCTCAGTGGGGTGCCTGTCTGGGATGACGGCGTGGGACTGTCACGGAGCGGGCCTGGAGCTTGTCCCCCTGCCCTGGGGCTTTGGGTTACTTTAGTAATGGAAGGTTTCTGACCAGCGAGAAGCATCTCCCATGGGACACAACCTGGCAGTAAGGTGTCGAGAGAACTGGCTGTAGCAGTCTTGCTCAGCCTGTTAGCCTCACCTCATACCTCATTCAGGTTCCTCTCCGGCTCACAGGGCAGGATCCGAAAGGGAAGCAGGGCTATCATCAGTTCTAAAATTAAACAGACTATTCCCCAGTTCATACATGGAAAAGATGATTTTTAAAAAATCTTTACTGGCAATGCCAGACGTGGTGGCTCACGCCTGTCATCCCAGCACTCGGGAGGCAGAGACAGGAGGGTTGCTGAGTTCGCGGCGGCTTGCCTGGGCACCATAGTGAGCTCAGGGCCAGCCTGAACTACAAAGCGAGACCCTGTCTCAAAAAGCAAAAAAAAAAAAAAAAAAAAAACTTTACTGGCAAACAGAATGGAATAGAATTTTTCTGACTCTAATGAGATGATCACATGGTTTTTGCCTTCAGTTCCATTAATATAGTGTATTACATCGGCTGATTTGCATATAATGAACCATCCCAGCATTCCTGGGATGAATCTTACTTGGAATCTTTGAATTACCAAAACTGATTTATGATCTATTTTATAACCATGAGATTTATATTAATACCAATTAATTATTAATCATGATCATTTAAAACTTGTGAAATTTTCCTAAGAATTATCCTAATTTTGTGATTCAGTGAAAATATTTATACTCATGAGATTAAGATTCAGGTTTTTTCCCCTACTGTACTACTTACAAACTGTGTGACCTTGGGCAGTATCTCATTTGTAAGGTGGAGATAATCCCAGCCTTGTCTGACTATTAGTTGATTATAAGATTTGATGAGATCATATATGTAAAAGTGTCTAGTAAACTTCCAGAAGCAATCCAGATGTTGTAGTTCAAGTTATGAAAGTCATTTGCCTGTTTTCTACCTCTTTTTATGCCTTTTAGGAAATATATTGATGTTTTATGTTAATATCGGTTTGTTTGCATACAATGGAGAAACCTAAAATCATATGATTGAAACAATATGGAAGGTTATTTCTCTTTTGTGGAGAAAAAGCTGGTGATGGGTGTCCCCAGCTGGTGCGGTATGCTGCAAGATGTCATCAGGGACCCAGCCTTGTAATTTTCTTTGGTACTGTCCTAACCATAGATCTCTCTTTACCTTATTATCTCGGAGGACTGAGAGAACTCTCTGTTCTCATCTAGGGCGGTGATGGCAAATATTTTAGAGCTTTCAGTGGTAGCAAAGAGCCCACATCGCACACATGCCATAGGTGCACACTGCTGATCCAGAGGGCCTCTCTCAACAAAATTTAAATATTTTCCATTTAAGTATTTTCGGAAATACCACAAACTATTTTGCTTATGTATGACTTAATCACGTGACTGAAACTAGCCTAACTTACGTAAGAGAGGCTAACGAATATGATCTTGACACCTGTGGCCAGGAGCCCGTTGCTCTGTGTTTTGGCAGAGGGGAGGATAGTTTATAATGTCCATATCTTTATGTAAGGCTGTGGTAGAGACAGCATTATAATAAGCATGCCAACTCCAGTCACCTCCTCCTCCTTAAAAATATATTCCAGTTTGTATCTTAAATTTTGAGGAATTAGAGATGGAATCAAAGATAAATATTTCCGTAGAAAGACATGAGGTGATTTGGTAAAACAAAGTCTTTAGGGAAAAACTAAAAATTCTGGGAATACACTTTTAAAGTCACCAATAGTTATATATGAAGAAATATTTATTATTTCAACATAGAGTACTTCATTAAATTTTTTTAAAACAATAGTAAATAAAAAAAAAGGAAAAGAAAAGCCCTAGAAAATATAGGGAATACTAGCTAAACACTCCTCTATATATCCATGTCTTTAGTTTCTTTTTCTTTAGCTTTTCTGGTCTCAGGAAATCACAATATTCTGGTCTCAGGAAATCACAATTTGCTATGATTTATTTTGCTTGCTTTATACAGAGAAAAATGTTAGCATTGTGGTTGCAGATGAAAAAATGGAAAACTTTAGAGCTACACTTTAGCAAGCCCAAGAACTGTGCATCCCTGAGTCAAGAGGGAAAAAAAATGAAGAACACTTTAATTTCTTTATCTGTAAACGATAGGATTTAAACACACGATCTTAAAGTCCTACGCCTGCAGCGTGTAAAAGAGGAGCGGCAGTGAGCACGGTGAGAGCCGGGTGGTGCCGGTGGGAGATGCCGCCTGGACACTCCCAGCTGGCTGGCGCCTCGCGTGGTGTCGAACCCCGGAACCCCGTGCTGCCAGGGAGCCCGTGAACACAGGGGCCGACACCGCGAGGGGCGGGGCTGTGGAGAAGGCCAGGGGCCTGCAGGCGGCTTCACTGATTTCAAGCGCTGGTGAAGAGGAATCGTGTGTTTAACGGAAGCTGAGGAGCACAGGAATTTTGAGTTTGGGTGTTTAATGGGTCACTGTGATGCTTGTTGCAGAAAAAAAGGTGGAAGAAAAAAAGAGGACCATAGGATCCTAGTGGGAAAAGAAATGTGGATTCGGGGGTTATTTTCTCACCTGTATGCAGTGAACCCTCAAAGGAGTTACAGACGAGTATTAGCAGATTCTTGAAAGCTCTGAGATTATATTCAACAGACAATGTCTATTTTTCCATGCAAAAGTATCTACAGCTTGAATTAGTTTTATATTCTTATTTCTCCAAAAAGAGGTCACTCGCTCTTAAAAATGAATGAAGACTCCAGATGATTAAAAATGGAGGTGACACTTCAGTAGGTGGACATCTTCCTTGTGTATTTTCAGGGTTAGCTAGTTTTGATCATATAGGGAAAGCAAGGAGGAAATTACAGAACGGGGGAAATTCTATGTACAGTTTTGGGTTTGGGCTGGCCATTATTAGTCTTGTGACCCGGGGTGAGTTACATGATTTCTCTAAGCCTCAATTTCCTCAGTTGTAAAATGGGGCTAAGCATCTGCCCAAACTTTGACGGTGAAGATTAAGAGACACAAAGTAGCTGAAGCACACAGTGCGCTGCTTGGCACACAGCAGCCAACCTCTCCCCCAAAGGGTTTTTATGTTCTGTTGCTTTTAATGCCCGCATTGTATATTTCACTCTGAAGGACTGGTCCTGGCAAATCCATCTTCAGAGGCCACTCGCTGACGCTCACACTCGAGAAGACCACGTCTTATTAAGTGGTTCGTTTAGAGGCTCTTTCCCATGCAGATTGGCAAGCCGAGGGTGTAAAAATCACACGCTGCACTTGTTGCCTGGCAGCACGTGTCCCTGAGTGGCTGTACATGGCTTGCATTGTAATGGTATCAGCGCCCGGGCCAGCTGGCTGGACATGGACTGCCGCTTGGGCTGGGGACTCCGTTCCTCAACAGAACGGCAGCCAGCACCAGGGTTAACAGAAAATGACAAACCAGGCATGGACGAGGGAGGCGCCAGCGGAGCAGCGGGATGTCCTTTGATTTGCTTCTGTTATTTGCATGTCTTTCTTGTGATGTCTGTGAAATGCTCAGAAGAACAAAGTTTTTAAAAGACCTGCTGACTCCGCCTGGAAAATGTGAAAAACCTCCCGTTTAGAGACCCATTATGTCCAGCTAGCCTGAGTTTTCTAGATTTTTTTCTTTCATTTTTTATTAATGCAAACATTTGCATGAAGACAGAACCTTTGTTTCTTAAAGAGTTCATCTGCTCCTACTGCTTACTGGCCCTTCCGTGCAAGAGCACAACAGAAGCTTTGTTATGCTTTCAGCAAAGCTGTTCAGGAACGGTGGCTTACTGAGGACTGCTTCCTGTGGTGTGTGCCTCCATTTTGTCTGAAAAGGAAAAAAGAAAATAGTTTTTAGCAGTGAAAAGAATTTGGACTTTCTTTTATTCAGGTCTTGAATGTCGAAATGACAAGCAGCCCCCAAATTTGTGAGGAGCTGGTAATTGCATCGAACGCATTTTTTCACTTTACCTTGAACATAATGAAGCTCTTAGTGACCACAGAAGGAACAAGTGGCTTCTCGTGGGGATGGAGAGGAGGAACAGTACAAAGGCAGCGGAGAGAGGGCTGCCCAGGACAAAAGTAGCTTCCTGCAAGAGCAGGAGCGCGTGTTGGGACTTAGTGGTTCCCACCTGGGAGGCGCAGCCCTGCAGCGGCTGAGCTGAATAAAGACTAGCCCCGCAGTTTATAAACAGTGGGTGCAGTGTGTGCCTTCAATCAGTAAATATCTGAATACTCTGCAGAAGACACTGCGCGGTCCGGCTGTCACCGTGGAGAAAAGATAAGTGAGTCAGGGCACCTGCCGACGTTAAGGAGCAGCACCAGCAGCAGCAGCAGCATATAACAGAAATAAACTGCGTATCAAGCCAGAAAGTGCCCCAGAGATAGCCAAGGTCGGTGTGGAGGAAGTTCAGAAATAGGAAAGATTGCTCTGGCCCAGAGAGAATCAGAGGAAAAGTTCTGAAGAAGGTGGGGTCAGCAGGAAAGGTCGGATGGGCTGTGACAGCATCACTAGAGGCAGTGAGTCAAAAAGTAGAGGTCTGGGGCCGGAGGGTTAGCTCACTGGTTCCGGCGCCTGCCTCGCAAGCTCAAGGCCCTGAGTTCGATCCCCAGTAACCACATATAATGCTGGGCGTGGAGACACACCCACCAACAATCAACACCGCATACCACAATGCCGGACGTGGTGGCTCACGCCTGTAATCCCAGCACTTGGGAGGCAGAGACAGGAGGATTGCTGAGTTCGCAGCGGTTTGCCTGGGCACCACAGTGAGCTCAGGGCCAGCCTGAACTACAAAGCAAGACCCTGTCTCAAAAAAGAAAAAAAAAAGTAGAGGTCTGGTAAAACAGATCAAAAGTTATTTTTATTGTATGCTTGATAGTGGTCCACATTATTAATTTAGATGATAAGATGAATATGGGGATAAGTTCCTGGGGTCTCTGGGTCCAGCCTGTGCTGTGCCAGTCATTGTCTCATAGGATTTCTGGGCATCTGTAAGTACCATAGCACCTCCTTACTCTCCTGAGCAAGAAGGCACCCTCAAGGGCCTATGGGGCACTCCCAGCAGGCCCGTGAAGGCCGGGTGTGGATTTGACAGCTGGACTCCTGTGAAACACAAGCCCCGGCTGCCGAGAGGCCCTGACCCCAGAAGAGAGGATCAGTTCTAAGCCCTTGAGTTTTCAGCTACTTTAAATTAGACTTCTGTTTGTCCTTAGATTAAAAAGGATACCCTGTGTCTTTCAGTTGTTGTGAATCCCAACTAATTTTTATGAAACACTTTTATATGAAATGCTGAGAAAATATTCATCATTGCATTATTATCTTATTGCATTAGTATCACTAATCTGCCTAGTCATAGTTAAAGTGTATATTACCAAGTTAATGCAAATCTGTCAATTTACCGATAATCTGTAAATACAGTTTGTTCTCACAGACCACAACGTTTTTATTTTGGGGGTTGCTGGGGATCAAACCCATGGCCTCTCATGTGCTAGGCAAGTGCATTACCGCTGCCTCCCCCAAGCCCAAGGTACAGCTGTTGATGATTATGTGACAAAATTAATTTTCACCCTGTGACTTTCCTGCTTCCCGCTTGGGATTACTCTAAGTACTCCATGTCCCTCAGTTTACAGGGTTGTTTTTAAACTTGTGTTTTCTGGGAAATAGTTGTGACTGTTTCCAGAGTTGATTTGATAGCCACACTCTGTTTTTGCAGAGTTATTGTCATGACAATTATTGCGTGGGTTTTTCATGTTTCCCTTAGAGTATAACTGTGAGAAGCTTAGGTGCTTCTTTAGATTTCCCTGGCGTTCAGGAGGTACGTCTTATTATGATCAACAGCTGAGGGCTTTAAGTCTGCACTTCTGTGAAAGCCTCCTTTTTTTAAAAAAAGATTCTCTAGTTTCTGGAACTTGAAATTGCAGGATTCCAACGTAGTAATTCGGTATTATGAGATTTAGGCTGGAAATACTGAGGCAATAGGATTTAAGCACTTAGCCTCAGTCAACATGCTCCTCACCAGTTTTAGGAAGGAAAAAGAGAGGTGGGAGGATTAATAGTTGACAAGAGGCTGACTGTCCAGGGCTCTCATTTTGCACAGCTATTAAGTGGTACAATATAGGTTTTGGCTGAGGAAAGTAGTGTTTAGTTTTTATCTTTTACTTTACACAGAGATCTGTAGATACCTCTTGTTTTCTGGTTGTCACAGGTGATGTATTTGTGCCAGGCTTTGTTTGCCTGGTGTGTCTTTTCGTATTTGAGACTGACTAGCCACTTCGTGAGCAACACTGTGGTAGCTCGGGTACACAGATGTAATGCATTAGTTTTACCTCCTAATTAACTGTTGGTGGGGAAAGATCTTATTTGAAAAGTTGTTCTCGGGAATCTCCACGTGACCACTCACGCTGCGTACCTCTCCGGGAGCAGCCCTGGCGTGTGGTACAAAGCGAAGACCTGGGCTCAAAGTTCAAAGCCCAGCTCCACAGCAGACCAGCCCTTTGACCTCAGAGAATTTCTCTTGCGCTTCTGAGCCTTCCTTTTATTCTCTGTGTCATGAGAATAAGATAAAAACACCTAACTCAGAGTTGTTGTGAGGAATAAGTTAATACAACAAGCCTACATTGCTTTCTTGCACATGAAGCTGATTAAACATTACCTGTTGTTACTATATCTGTAAACTTTACAACCATTAAATAAAGCTTGTAACGATCCAGAACAATTCAAAGAGCGAGGCCCCCTGCATTTATACCCAGGATGTTTCTCAGGATATTGATCTGTAGGCTGGTACATGTATACATTTTTTTCTGGGGTCCAAAGTGAAACGACACGTTTTTGTTTTTCAATATTGGGAGGTAAGCCCTGAAACTTTGCACTTAACTACATCTGCTCCCTTAAAAAAATGTTAGGTAGGGTCTTGCCCTGAGATCATCCTGCCTCTCTCTCCCAGAGTGTGGGACGGTAGGTGTGTGTGTCACCATGCCCGACGATCAGAGCTGTTCCGTGGTCAGAGGTGGTGTGTGTTTTTCAGAAAGGCTTGGCTCTCAGCTAAAAATCTAAAGTTTTCTCTACCAAAGCATTACATTTCTTCCTGTACTGTACTCCTTCTTTTAATCATGAAATGATTTTGGTAAGAACACACTTAGTTTAATCCAAACATCACACCAGAAAAAAATATAGGATGGTACCCGTGGATGATGCTTTTTCAAATAGGACACAAAGCACATACCAGAAGTCCAAAATACATACTTTATTACATCAGCATTTAAAGCTTTTGTACTGGCACTGGGGGCCGGGGCTCAGTGTAGACCACTTGCCAGCAGTGCCAGGTCTCAGGTTCAATCCCCAGCATCAAAAACAAACAGGGCCAAGGCTGTAGCTCAGTGGCACCGTGCCTGTCTCACAAGCACAAGGTCCTGAGTTCGATCCCCAATGCTGAGGAGAAAAGGAACAAATGACAAGTTTCTGCACAAGAGAAACCACAGACAAACATCATAAAGTGGATCTGTCTGTGACGTACAGAATTGGAAAAGTCTACAAATCGATAAGAAAAAAGACAAGCGAGATGAACCTATGTTATAAATTGGCAAACTATGAAGACAGACATTCGTGTGTCAGGTAGGAGTTTCATGTGGAAAACACCATGTAGAGCCTGGTATCCAGTTCTAGAAATCCGAAATAGAAAGCGCACATCCTATGAAATGCAGGTTCCATTTGGAGGTGTCACCTGGAAGACAGCGTCTGGAAGAAGATGCTCAGCAGCCCCCCACACCCACCCTGCAGGGCAGGCAGCTCCCTGTTAGAGCGCTTGCTTCACAGGGGCATGTGAGAGGCTGGGTATTGAATCCCCAGCACCACCCCTCACATACACAAAAATTCAATATAACATCGTTTGTTACAATCAAAATATGGGAACTGGGTTATGTCTGAGTTCAAGGCCAGCCTGAATTGCATAGTGAGACCTTGTTTCAAAAAACCAAACAGCTGGGGATTTAGCGCAAGTGGTACCATGTCAAACGTGGACGCACAAGGCTCTGAGTTCAATCCCCGGTACTGCAAACAAACAAACAAGAATGGGAAAAGTCTGAATATTTATGAATGGGAAAATATTTATCTTTACCTTTGGTAAATATCAAAAGAATAAGTTAGCTCCATATTTTACAGAAGGTTTCCAGACATTGTTGAGTGAAAAAAGTCCATTTAAAGAAAATAATATGATATTCACTTAAAAACAATTTAAAGCTTAAAAAAAAAAAAACAAAACAGCTCAGGGGCCAGAGATTTAGCTCAGTGGTTCCAGCGCCTGCCTCGCAAGCGCAAGGTCCTGAGTTCAATCCCCGGTAACCACATACAATGCTGGGCATGGAGACTCATGTCCACCAACAATCAATACCACATACCACAGTGCTAGGCGTGGTGGCTCACGCCTGTCATCCCAGCACTCAGGAGGCAGAGGCAGGAGGATTGCTGAGTTTGAGGCTTGCCTGGGCTCCCTGTCTCAAAAAACAAAACAAAAATATATATAGTATATGAGCTGATTTTTTTTTTTTTTTGAGACAGGGTCTCACTTTGTAGTTCAGGCTGGCCCTGAGCTCACTATGTAGCCCAGCCAAGCCTCACACTCAACTATCCTCCTGCCTCTGCCTCCCTAGTGCTGAGATTACAGGCTTGAGCCACCAAGCCTGGCATAAACTATATTTTGAAAGTATACATCTAAAAGTGATATTATGTTCTTCTCCCTTCTTTTCGTTTTCTCTTTGCACAGTACTGGTACTGAAACCAGAACTTCAGAATCTTTGCACTGGTATCCCTAGCTATTTATTTTATTTTTTATTTTGAGACAAGGTCTTAAGCAACAAAGTTGCCCAGCCTGGGCTGGAACCTGACAATCCTCCTGCCTCAGGGCTTACCAAAGTAAATCCCTGTATCCAGCTAGTATTGTTTCTCTGGGAAGTGGAATTGGTCTTTAGCGTTTTCTGTATCATTTGAACCTTTAAACATAATTACATGCATAATTAGAAATAAATATTTATTAAAATTCAAAAATCTATGATTTACCGATAAATGCTTTTTACTACTTTTAATAGAAAAAACCAGCAACATCTAGATAATGCATATAAGAAGGGATACACTGCAGGCTTTAGGATTTTTCTCATTTTGTTTTCATGTCTGGTTTTAGAGAAGGGTCTAGTGGAAGGCATTACGCTTGGACTCAAGTCTAATTTGAATCCTAGTTCATCAGATTGCAGGCAGCTCCCTTAACGTCTCTGAGCTTCCAAAAGCTGCTGTGTGCTTCACTGGGTTGTGTAAGAATTAAGCATGCACTTCCTGCACCTCTTCGGGGAGGGAAATTGGTCTGAGTGTGGTTTAAGATCAAAGGTGGTCTTCAACGTAATAAAATGTTTCACCACAGTGCACTGCACCCTGGGACCAGGATTTACCAGGGAGACGGTCGATGTCCTCAGTGAACTTCAGAGCCCCAGGTCCGAGTGAAATCACTGAGCTGTCCGTTTCTTCCCCACAGATCAAATACTGTATATTACGTTAGTGATTTCTAAATGACAGGAAACCTGGGACCCTGTTGGCTCACAGGCTTACTTTCCTCATTTTACAGACAGTTTTAATTAATTCAACAAACATTTATTTGTCCAGCCAGCCTCTGAATCCCAAGAGGCCTCAAAGACCAAAATATGTCTCAAAAGGACTCCTCTGGTGAGAAAGGAAAAATCGGTTTATGAAAAAACTTTTTAAAAATAAAGTTGAATGAATATACATATATTCTCTGCTTTGACTTACTCTGTTGCTCTTGTATCTATTAGTTCATGACTATTTTGCTAGTGAAACTAGTTTATTCTAATATCTATGTGAACTAATAATTAAAAATTAAAGGCTATAACTAACGTTGTAAGAGGAAATTCTGAAAAACTTTCCAAATGGGACCCCCTTATCATTTAATTACAAAATAAGTGGCTAAGGCTTTGATGGTATTTATGCTTAGGAAGAAAGTAAAGCAAAATTGTTTGGGACTTTCCCCGTATAAATTAGAGCCTCTTGAGTAATTAGCAGTTAATAAGTGAATGCTTCCTTCAAGTTTAAAAGCCATAGATAACATGAGTATGGGATTATATTATACAGTTATAGGTGTAGGAGTTTTATAAAGCTCCAGACCCTTGAACATAATTTATAAATATTCTTGGTTGGATGAAGAGATCGTTGAGTATGAATATTTGTTGAATACTTATATGCCAAGAACTATGCTAAAATTATTTCATAGATTACCTAATGTCATCCTCAGTACAGTCTTTGGTGGCAGGTACTCTTTACTGCCTGAATTATTTTTTAATTGAATTCTTTATTAGTACATTTTAAATACAGCTCACAACCACACTCAACATTGGGGAATTTGTACCAGTATATGACATGAATTAATTCTCATTTTTACCCATATCCTGAATTTTACAGAAAGCAGGGAGATAACATACATTAAGTTACACAGTAAGTAAATGTCAGAGCTGGAAATTAAATAGATGTGCCCTGACTCGGGGCACTTTTTTTTTTTTTTTTTTTTTGAGACAGGGTCTTGCTTTGTAGTTCAGGTTGGTCCTGAGCTCACTATGGAGCCCAGGCAAGCCTGGAACTCAGCAGTCCTCCTGCCTCTGCCTCCCGAGTGCTGGGATTATAGGCATGAGCCACCATGCCCGGCCAGGACCACATTCTTAACAACTGCTGCAAATCCCTGTGCTTTTGAAATCTATACAGCTGGTATGTAGCAATAAGAAAATAATCACTGATATATTATCTTTGTATTTATACATTATATGTGTGTGTGTGTGTGTGTGTGTAAATTTTCTAAGAAATTTATTACCAGGCACATTCTTAGTATCATACCCATTTTAAAGCTGGAATGGTGTGGTAATGCACGCCTGTAATCTCAGCACTTGGGAGGCTGAGGCAGGAGGGCTGCTGGGAGTTTGATGCCAGCCGGGGCTGCATTGTGAGTTCAAGCCCATCCTGTGTTACAGTACAGGGAGACCCAGTCTCAGGAAGCAGAAGAGAGCTCAGGAATGGCGGGTGTGAAGCCGGTGGTCGCGCCCGCGGAGCCCAGCAGCTGGTGGCATGGCCCCGTGCCTCGCCCGCTCCCGCCCGGCCCGCTGCGCCGCCGCTTTCCGGGCTCCGGGGCAGCGCGATCCCCGCAGTCAGACAGAGGCGCCGCCGGAGCATTGCGCGGACCTTGCGCAGAAGCGGAAAAGCCAGTTCGGAGTGCTTTCCTCTTCCAAGCGGGCAGTGACGTTGCCCAGGTATCTCTGCCCTCCGGGCTGCAGGTGTTCTGCTTTAGTTCTTTAATCATTCACATAAATTAAAGCCTATTCCTTTGCATTTAAAAAAATAATATAAAATGACACTCTCCATGTTTTATTGCCAGGCAAGAGCTTTGAACTTCTGTCTCATTAGGGTTTGATAAACTCAGGATTTTCCAGGGCCGGGCGGTGCCGTCACCCCAGCCGGAGCAGCGTGGATAAGAGCTGCAGGTGAGGCCGCCGCAGGAGCAGGAGCAAGAGCAGCCTCGGAGCCCGCCACGGCTGCCGGGGCCCAGCCCTCGCCCTGCCCGCCCCGGCCCGCCGTGGCCTCGCACCTTCCACCGGGAAGCTGCGGGTGGGTGTGGTGCATACTTGGGGCGGGGAAGTTCTTTGTAAGGCGCTTTGAAATCTGGGGACAAGTTGGAACTTAACGCAAACGCCGAGCCGTGTGCAGGTGCCGGGGCCGCATGCATGGGCAGACTCCGGGGGACCCTGTCCCTCTGAGGCCAGAGCTGATTTCCCTCTTAGCACACACTCTGCCTCTGTGCTCTACAGGATAAAGGTCATTCCGACCTCCAGAAGTCATCTTCATGAAGCGATGTGTTAAGAATGTGGATTCTCCGTCCAGACTAACCTTGGTTTGAATCGTGGCCTTTCTGGGTTTTTTTTTGGTTTTGCTGAGACGGAGTCTCGAAGTGTAGTCCAGATTGGCCTTGAACTCAGGGCGATTTGCCTGCCTCAGCTTCCCAAGAACTGAGATGGAAGATGTGCACCCTCCCCTGCCTCTCTATAGTGTCATTTGACCTATTTGTAAAGCATATTATGAAAATACTTGTTATAGGGGCCAAAGATTTAGCTCAGTGGTTCCAGCACTTGCCTGGCAAGCACAAGGTCCCGGTTTGATCCCTGGTAACCACATGCCACAGTGCCAGACATGGTGGCTCATGCCTGTCATCCTAGCACTCAGGAGGCAGAGGCAGGAGGATTGCTGAGTTCAAGGCTTGCCTGGGCTCCATAGTGAGCTCAGGGCCAGCCTGAACTACAAAGCCAGACCCTGTCTCAAAAAAAAAAAAGAAAAAAAAGTTGTCATAGGATTGTTGTGAAGATTAAAATAATAGGCAAAATATTAGTACCTTGTCTGACACGGTGTTTAACAAGTTGCACATGGACTCAAAGCTGGTAATGTATCATTAGTGATATCACAAATAGCTAAATATCATATTGGGACATAAATGTCAAATAGGTATGGTCTTTTATTTTTCTGTATTTTTTTTCTTTTTGGTGTAAAGTCCATTTTCCAAAAAATTCCTCTCTCCTTTCCTTTTTTCTTTTTTCTTTCTAGGAGGACAAAGTACTTTGACTCTTACGGCTCTTAAAATATTTCCTTCGTAAAGGGCTTTGACATTAACGTTTGGTCCCTGGAGCTAGGGAAGAGAAGCAGCAGGATTTGCTTCTGAGTAGAGCTCTTTCATTTCTACCATCAAAAAGAAGAGACTCCTATAACTCGCCTTAGGTAGCCATAAATCATAAAAGGCCAGAAGGCCCGAGGGAGGGATCTTTGTGAGACCACGGTAAGAAGGTAGAAGAAAGGAGAGGAAATACAGAGCTGTCAATAGGGGTGATTTTCATGTTGAATCTGGCCACTTTTTTGCTATTAATCTCTATTAATTACATCGATTAATTAATGTCTATTAATTACATCGATTGCTTTTTTTTTTTTTTTTTTGAGACAGGGTCTCGCTTTGTACTTCAGGCTGGCCCTGAGCTCACTATGTAGCCCAGGCAAGCCTCGAGCTCAGCAATCCTCCTGCCTCTGCCTCCCGAGTGCTGGGATGACAGGCGGGAGCCACCACTCCCAGCCATCGATTGCTATTTTAAAAACAATGCCAGAGGTTGGCACGCATGGTGCACTTAGAGTTTTGGCTGAGCCTTTTTTTTGGGCGCTGGAACCCGAGCCTCACAGCTGAGAAGCACAATCCTGCCGCTGAGCTCTGTCCCGCTCCAGGGTGGCGGCTCCTCCGGGAGACGGCGTGAAGCGCAGTCACATTTTCATATCCTGGGGTGGGCGGCGAGGGCTTGCGGCGTCGAGGACACTGCCTGCACGAGTAGAAACATGTCGCCCTTCTGGGCCTTGGACCCTCTGTTGTCGCCGTCATGCCGGCAAACCGAAGACTCACTTGAGCTCAGCTCGGCAGATAAACTTAATTTTATGAAGTTGAAGCAACCAGGACTTCAGGAATAGTTTTCTAAAGTATCTATTCTTATATAATTCAGATAATGGCTCCATATTTTCCTGAGGAATCAGAAGGCAAATGTCCATCCTGGCGACAACTTCGTGAAATTGCTTTTTGGCTGGTTGTTTATTGATTTTGAGTTTTTGGTTTCACCACTCTAGAGGAAAGTATTTTTCTGCATGTTTGCATGGCAAATGAATTGGAAGCTTTTGTGGAAAGTGTGCCAGGTTGCCACTGTCATATCTAGACAGAACAGCCAGGAGAAGCGCCCTTTCTGACAGGGTTTGTCTGTCTGTTTTTCTCTGAGACAGCATCTTGCTTTACTGCCCATGCTGGCCTAACCTTTCGATCTCCCCTTAACCTCTTGAGTATCAGTGTACTTTTATAGGTGTGCACTGCACCCTGCTGATAGTGTTTTGGGGAGAAGTTAAAACAGAGTCTCACTATCGTTTAGATTGACCTTGAACTCTATGTATCCCAGACTGGCCTCAAACTCATGGTGATCCTCCTGCCTCGGCCTCCCGAGATTATAGGTTTACACCATCATACTTGGCCTCTCTGTTAGGCTTTTAAGAAAAATCTATCAAGCATGTACTGTACACCAGGCAGCATGGGGCTTTACGTGCATTAGTTGATTTAATTCTTATACTCCCACACAGTAGTCCAGGTGGAGCTATTATCCATATTTGTAAAGAGGAAATAAACATGGGGAGAATTTGCTCAAGGTCACTCAGCCAGGACACAGTGGGGCTGCAAGTTGAACTGGGGTCTCCCTGAATACCAAACAAAGGTCAAGTTCTTAACTAGTGATTCATAAACTTCAGGGTACAGAAGAGACACCAAAGGTACCTGTTAAAAATTATTGGGCTTAAAGAAATATAATATAGTCAGAAGGTATGAAATAATAAAGAACATTGTTACAAAAAAATTATTGGGCTTTAGTTAGAAATTTAAGATCACCTAAGTCTGAGATGACAGATCACAAAATTGTGTGTGTGTGTGTGTGTGTGTGTGTGTTGCTGAGGCTCAAAGTCAGGGCCTCACCCATACCCAAGTAAGCAGGCATTCTGGCACCGAGCTCCCGCCCCAACTTCCAAATCTGTGTTTTAGTAGGGTGTCCCATGTGATTGCCAGTGAGGCACTGGTGAGCCATAATTAGAGAAACAGAATTCATTTCCCTGCTTTCCGTGCTTGATAAAGAAGAAAAGAGGCACTGACCAGTAACCCAAGATGAAGCTCTGGAAGACAGCCTGTGTCAAAGCCAGCATGTGTCCAGCAAACTGCATGACAACCCACGATGTGATCACACTTCTCCCTGTTAGCACAGACACCAAAACCATGGCGTCTGAGACAGGGCCTCACTGTGCTGCGTGGGCTGGCCTCAGACTTACAGTGATCTTCCTGCCTCAGCCTCTTAGTGCTGGGACTGCAGGATGCACCACCGCGTTGGGCTTCCATGCTCTTATTAGCAAGGGCACTGACATTTTCCTGGCCCTTAAACTCGGTCAGTGACTTGTTAAATGCAGGGCCCGAAGCGTCTTCGCAGTCAGACCGCTTGTGCTTCCGGCCTGGAATCAGGGACTTCCTGGCCGGGAGGTGTCAGGTCGGGGGCAGGTGTGAAATAAGAGCTCCGCTGTGTCTCCCTGGGCTCTGTGCCCTGGGTCTGCAGCTGAGATGGGGGGTGGGGGTGAAGCTGGCAGTCAGGCGGCAGCAGCCTCTCATCGCCTCGTGTTCCGGCCCCATGTCAGAGCTTGGACTCCCCAGGGCGCAGCTGGTGCCTGCACGACCCGCCCTCACGTCCTGCTGTCTAACTCTCTCGCTTTCTCTCCACAGCCCAGCGCCATGTGCTCACGTACATGGAGGACGCGGTATACCAGCTGCTGGAGAACAGGGAGGACATCAGCCAGTACGGCATCGCCAGGTTCTTCACCGAATAGTGAGTGCGGGGCACCAGGTGTCGCTGCTGGGCAAACCCAGAGGGGCCTTGGAGGTGCAGGGGACACAGGATCCCAGTGCGGTGGCAGCTGCCTGTCAGGTGTGGCCTGAGGCTGTGGCTGCGCCCGGGGACATGTGTCATGAGTGGCTGTGACCGTGAGAGCTTAACATTTGCCGTCTGATAGATTAGATCTGCTTTGTCCCAGTTCTAAGTTTTTGTTTTGATTTTTGAGGCAGGGTCTTGCTATGTAGTCCAGGTTGATCTTAAACTCACTATGGAGCCCTGGCCGGCCTTGTCTTCACAGTGATCCTCCTGCCTCAGCCTCCAAGCACTAGGATGACTGATGTGCATCTCCACATCCAGCCCAATTATAATTTTTTTTTTTTTTTGAGATAGGGTCTGGCTTTGTAGTTCAGGCTGGCCCTGAGCTCACTATGTAGCCCAGGCAAGCCTCCAACTCAGCAATCCTCCTGTCTCTGCCTCCCGGGTGCTGGGATGACAGGTGTGAGCCACCACGCCCAGCAATGTGATTTGGTGGTTGGTGGTGGGTGTGAGTCTCCACGCCCAGCATTGTATGTGGTTACCGGGATCGAACTCAGGACCTTGTGCTTGCGAGGCAGGCGCTGGAACCACTGAGCTAACCCTCCGGCCCCCAATTATAATTTTTAACTTTTTCATTTATTCAAAGTGCTTGCTCCAATTTTCTTCAGCTGGGGATCACTGCATCTGTTTTCCATGGCCGGCTTTGCTGGTGGGTTTAGGGTGATATTCCTGTGCAGTTTCCTGCTGGAGGACCTTGTGCCGGTTACTGAATGATGGCGGAGGGTTTCTGATGAATGTCTTGGGTCGCCGTTCTATCCTAGCAGGCTCCCGCTAAGCCCAGGCCCCGTGCACGCTAGGCAATGATGCTTCCTCTGAGCTGTGCCTCTGGCTCTTGTTGATTTTGAGACAGTTTGGCTAGGTCGCACAGGCTGTCCTCAAACTGGCACTCCTCCTGCCTCAGCTTCCCGAGTGCTGAGGTTACAGGTGCTCATGGCCAGGCCAGCTCTCAGGTGATGCATTTGAAGGGTCATGTAGAGTGTGCCTGGGGATGTAGAAGTCAAAAATATTAACTACTTTATCATCTCACAGATAATCACTGAACAAGATAATCACTTTAAAGCACTTTCATCTTCATGAAATGATGAGAACATTATTATTATTACTTTATTCTTTACTTTTTGTGGTACTGGGGATTGACCCAGGGCTTTTGCACTGACCTTCGTCCTGAGCCCTTCTAATTTTTAAATTTTGAGTCAGGGCCTGGTTAAGTCACTGAACTGCCCAGGCTGGGCTTGAACTTGCAACTCTTCTGCCTCAGCTTCCCAGAGTGCTGAGATCACAAGCATGTGCCACCATGCTCGGCTGAGAGCATTATTTTTATCACCAAGATACCATTACAGACTTGGGTTCTCTTTCCCTTTTTTCTGGTTTCCTGGGAACAATCCTGTTGCCGGCTTCCTTTCAGGATGGACAGTGAGCTCAAGTCCATCTTCCTCCATCATGGTTCTTTTGCTGCTGTTCTCCAGAGGCCTTTGGAGCTCAGACAGTGGCTCCAGCGGCCCGAGTTTGGATCGCTGCTCGAGGACCACTTGACTCTTCTCCCTAGTGCTTCTGTTGAGCTAGCGTCCTTGTCATTGAAGTCTGGGTTTCATGTGGATCAGGACTTTAAGTTCTCAGGGAAAGCAGGCCTCTTGGGAGGGTGGCTAATCCTGTCTCCCTGTCTAAGCAAGGAGGTGTGCTTGGTCGTGTGGTGCAGGCTGGAGCAAACCAGCAGGCGGGGATTGAGATCCGAGACTGGTTAGCTTCCTCTACTTTTCCCGAACTCACAGGCTGGACTCCAACTTCTGGACCACTTAATCTGCATTAGCACGCCGGGCCTGCTGGCCACGTGAACTCGGCTCTGCTGGGCAGCTGCTTCCCCCGGCGTGTTTTCCATGATAGCCTCCCCTGCTGCACTGGCTTCTCGGCTCTAGCTTCATTTCTCCTCATCTTTGTTTTTGCAGCACTTGGTAGGATGCTTAGCTATGATAGATTTTAGGTAGATACTTCCTGAATCTGTAGCTGCAGCTGTATGTATGTATGTATGTATGTATTTATTTAGAGACAGGGTTTCCCTTTGTAGTTCAGGCTGGTCCTGAGCTCACTGTGTAGCCCAGGCAAGCCTCAAACTCAGCAATCCTCCTGCCTCTGCCTCCCGAGAGCTGGGATCACAGACATGAGCCACCATGCCCGGCACTGTGGTATATGGTACTGATTGCTTGTGGGTATGAGTCACCACACCAGATACTGTTGTATGTGGTTACCAGGGATCGAACTCAGGACCTTGTGCTTGTTAGGCAGGTGCTCAGAACCACTGAGCTAAATCTCCAGTCCCTAGTCTTATTCTTAATACTGTTATAAGGGCTATCCTCCTCTTTTTCCTCTCCTGTTGGTTTTTGGTTAAAGCTCATGTTCTGCCCTCTTAGACCACGTGCCTCACACTCCCAAAGTGAACCCACTGACCTGTGCAGCTGCTACTGAATCCCAGCGAGGCCTGGGGAGGCTTGTGACCGTTCTGAGCACCGCTGAGGGCACAGAGCTTCTCTTCTGGATACACTATCAAAAAAAATCTTAAGATTTTTCACAGCACTGATAGAAATCTAGTTGCCAAGTGAGCTATTTCTTGTTCCCAGGAAACTAAAAATCACATACCATATGTGAATAGCACAATGTGTCTATAGCTCTGAGGCATCAGATTGGCCCAAGGTAAGGGACTTTGAGAATGGAAACTTGAACCACCATCAAAGCCCCCAAAATATTTTTTTTTAAAAAGACTTGAGGGCCGGAGGGTTAGCTCAGAGGTTCCGGCGCCTGCCTCACAAGTGCAAGGTCCTGAGTTC
Organism: Thryonomys swinderianus; assembly: GCA_004025085.1. Classification (NCBI taxonomy): domain Eukaryota; kingdom Metazoa; phylum Chordata; class Mammalia; order Rodentia; family Thryonomyidae; genus Thryonomys; species Thryonomys swinderianus. The sequence continues at coordinate 19,244 of PVIC010024834.1, forward strand.
GATCCCAGAAACCACATACAATGCTGGGCGTGGAGACTCACACCCACCAATAATCAATGCCACATACCACAGTGCCGGGCGTAGTGGCTCACGCCTGTCATCCCAGCACTCGGGAGGCAGAGGCAGGAGGATTGCTGAGTTCCAGGCTTGCCTTGGCTACACAGTGAGCTCAGAGCCAGCCTGAACTACAAAGCGAGGCCCTGTCTCAAAAAAAAAAAAAAAAAAAAAGACTTGAAACGTACAGCTGTACAACAGAGAGGGAAAGTAGTAGAAATTATATTTGGTAGTCAAAGAGGCCTGAATGATAGAAGCTTCTGAATTAACTTTGATTGTGACTTTCATTTATCTAGTGAAAATCCTCCCATTTCTGGCCTCCCAGAAATTTATAAGAGATTCATAGGAGAACCACAATGAAATGAAAAGAGGAAGAAAATAAGCTTTTTGTTCTCAGAAGTCTTTACTCTTTAACCTTGGGTCAGTTTCTGAAATCTGAGACTCAGTTGCTTCATCTGTGAAATGGATTGAATAAAGCTTTACATGCCAATAATAGAATAATCGAAAATGTAATGGGCAGTTTTCATTAAACCCACACTATATCCCATTCACTTGAGATGTAAGTACTGTAGTTAGTTATCTTTTACTGATGAGGAAACTGAGGTTCTTCAGTTTAAAGATTCCAGGAGCCCCTTCCAGTTCAGAAGCTAGAAATTCAGGGAACAAGCCCTGTCCACTGTGTTATACAGCCCACCGCTCTTCAGTCACTCCACTGCCTGATGCCGGAGGCCTGTCCTGGGCCTACCTGGGGTCTCATCCTGGTGACCGTCTGGAATTCTCCCTCCCTGGGGACTGCACCGTGCAGCCTCGTCACATCTCGAGTGCGGCCTGGCCTACGGCCATTTACAAGATTAGCATTAGCCTCTTGTGAGGTGCAGTTGGAGCTGTCCCTGGGCAGCAGGAAACATCTTTAAAAATATGCTAATCGTCCACTTGGTACAACTTCGAGTTCACACCTCTGCCCGCGCTCAGTGATGAGCGACTTAGCCGGGGGCGAGAAGAGCCCTCTTGGGAGCTGCGGGAGGCTCCCTGACGCCCTCCCTGTGCCGTCGCCCCTCGGTCGGTAGTGTTTTCACACAAGGTTGCCCCATTCCAGCCAATCCGGGTGAGCCAAGCGGCCCTGGACGGGAGGGTGCCAGGTCTCGGACTCCCCTCCCTGTCGTGCGGACCCTCACTGCCAAGCCCGGGCCTTCTGCCGGGGGAGGAAGGGGCACAGGAGCCAGGGTTAGAGTCGCTGCCCTGCGAAGAGACCGCGTTGGCTCTGGGTCAGACCCGCTGCAAACAAAGCCAGGTTTGCTGCCGCGACACGGAAACCCCAGCAGAGCGTGAGCAGGCTCTTGTGGTGAGGGTGAGATGACACCGTGGTTTCTAAGACACTGGGAAATAATGATGAGAGGAAAACAAGCTGAAGTCTGAGGGCTCCAATCGGAGCTGTGAGCCATTCTTCACAGGCCAAATTGATAGTTACAGCCCTGTGGCACCAAGAACTTGACCTCCCCGTCCTAATATAGGAAAGGCCACTCTGTGGCCGTGCTCCGTGGGCCCCCGGGAGCTTAGACTTTCTTAGGATCAAGTGAGTGTTTTTGACTCCTTTTTCTGAGTGTTGAGGATCGAACCCAGACCCTCACACCTGTTAAGCAAATGCTGTACCACTACATCCCTAGCCCATGGCCTAATGGGTTAAGAAACAAGCAAACTGAGCTGGGTGTGGTGGTATACACTTGTAATCCTAGCCTGTAGGGAGGCTGAGGCAGGAAGATCCCTAGTTCAAGCTAAGTCTGGGCGATTCATACACATACACACACATATACATACACACATGCACACTCGCAAAAATGGATGCTGATGAGAATAACGACAGGTGATCTCATTCTTCATAACCCTGTGAGAGAGGCTATTAATATTATTCTCATTTTATACATTTGGAAATTCAGGCACGAGAATGTAACACTCTCGAGGTCACACAGCTAGTGACTATAACAAGTTAGAAAACAAGAGAACAACAAGCAGGGTGACGTGATGTATAGGCTGGCCAGAGGCCTCCAGGGGCGCCTGAGGGCTCATTCCATCAGAGGGTCACAGAGCGCCTCGCTCTGCCCACCGAGACTGCCTGGCTGCCCCGATCCTCAAAAGACAATTTGATTTTCTTACAGCTTCTGAGGGGAGCTGGCTTTCCTGTCCCTTGCTCCTATTTGATAAGTGAAAGTCATAAAGTAGTCATAAAATTATTTATGACCTATCATGTAATATAAGTTGGAGGCGGAAAGCTTTGTCAGTTTTTAGGAAAGGCACGTTAATTTCATGCTGAGAGATAGTAATCATCAGATTCGATGTGCGAGTTGTATCCTTTCTGTCATACTGTAATAGTAAAGAGCTTCTGCATCAGAACTTTTTATTGTTTTGATTAGACTAAATCCATGAAATGTGAACTTCATTAATTCACTGTTAGAGGGGGAAAAAAAAACCACAGGAGGTTCTACCAGTACATGTTCCGAAGTCTCTGAAAACAGAACTCTCACGAAGACCATCTACGATAGTGAAATATGGGCAGGTGCTCGTAGCCAGGTGCGCCAAGCCCCAGGGAGGACGGCCCACTTCCTTTCCACGCAGTCTACAACGATCAGGGCATTAACTTTGAGTTCTTGCACTGGCAGATATTTGTAGGCCCATGTGGCATCTAGCACGTAGGTAACGCTGTTGTGGCTTCTCCTCCTGTCCACAGGAACGGAGCGGAGAAGTGGGCAACAAGGGCATATGGACAAGCCAGGGCTTCGCTGGCATCCAGGTCACAGCTGTGATCACAGGGTGCACCGGAGGCTTCACTGGGCTCCATGCTCTGTCCACTTATTGTTGTTCAATCGAGCCAGAATGTGGTGTGGTGAAGTAATGGTGATTAATCCTATTACAGCCTCCTTCAAAAGGCTGGTGCGTCTCCCTGCAGTCAGCCCCCTCCTGCCTTTTTTCCATAGTTCAGTTCTTAGCTGGAGCTGACACATTGTAACCGAAAATTATCCATTTCTCCTTGTCAGCATCTGGATTCTCACACACTCAGAGAACTGCCAGGAATACATTCCGCCTTCAGTTAAAGCCTTGGGGTCCTCGCTGTGGCTGCCGGGACCCTCTTGTTAAACCGTCACTTGTGAAATCTGTAGAGGATTCTGGGCCTTTTATAGAAGCAGAGATGTGCCCCAGCCAAAGGACCCCAGGGAGCCACAGCAGTGAGTTAAGAGTCGCCAAAATCCTTCTTGAAACTGAAAAATCCAGAGTCCTTGAGGGCCCAAGACCTGCCCCTTTGCCTCGAATCTACCTTTCTATTTCCCCTCACATAATGGTTACAGAAAACCAGCGGCATTTGACCTGGGAGCCGAGGAAGCAATCGCACAGCCCGCCGGTCTCCTGATGCATTCAGAAGTCCCGGTCAGAGGTTACAGAAGTAGCAAGTGGGCTTCATTCTCCCAGTCAGGGAAGAGCCTGGCTTCCCTCCCCACCCTCCTCCAAGTTAGAGAAACTTCGCTGTTGTAAAAACCATTCAATAAGAGGAAATGAACGAATACCATCCTTGGCCAAAGAATTTTCAAGACCTAGTAATAATATTTCTGTTTTCATGGGAGCTGCTTTTGCAACTAGCTAATATAAAACTTAGGTTTAATTCTTCACACTAATATTTCCCTGTAGGGAAATAACTTGACTTATTTCTATATATAAATAATATAAAGGATTTTTACTTGACCCAAGCCCAGATACTCCTTCTCCCCACCACTCTCCTAATTCCCTGACTGGGCCTCTAGTGGTCAAGCAGACCGACCGCAAATCTGACTTAACCAATCTGCCGTGCTATTAGGAGGGCAAAACAGCTCATCAGAAGGTAAGACCCTTGACTTCCTCCCCACAGAACAATTTACATTCTCCTGTGTTTTTAATTTCTTCCATAGTTTGCTCAGCACTGAGAAGATCTGTGGCGTTGGTGGCACAGGCCTGGCACGAGAGCAGGAAGGAATGACACAATCTGGCACCTTACCCAGGGGGTCTCTGATGAACCGGCAGGGGGTGAGGGGAGGAAGGGAAGGCGGAAGGACAGCTAGGATTTCGGCAGCCGCGCAAAAGCTCTTCCCCAGAAAAGTGAAATCAAAGTCAAACGAGGCTTCCCCTGGTGCTGTGAGGCGCGAACACGTTTCTCTCTCAGCTCCCAGGCCCACGGCAGCCATGTCTTACAGCCAGTGACCTCCCGGCAAGCAGTGTTCCTGGGCCCCATCCCGAGGGGCACAGCCAACCGTTTCCTGTCTGAAGACAGAGCTGTGATTCCGTTTTCAGCTCTCAGAAAGAAACGAAAAAACTGTCTTATCCAAAAATGATATGGGCATATACATTTATTTATTTTAGGGCAGGTGAGTTCCAGGCTTGCTGAGTTCTGGGGCCACAGCATGATAGAAACCTCTGATGAGAGCAGTTTGTATCAAGCATTGTTTCCTGGGTGACACAGAAGCAGCCTTGAATTCACCTTCATGTCATTCAGTAATAGCAACAATAAATGTCTTTGTTAAAGGTCTTGCGCTATAATTTTCCAGGTCTAGGTCATTACTAGGGACCATAGTACCTGTCTTACGGGATTTATGCAAATCCAGTGAAATGGCGTGCACCCCGCCCTGCAGACTCATTTGCACTGTGCGACATTTTCTCGTAGCTTCAGTGTTCTGGGAGTTTGGGGTCCTCTTACTCTGAGGGTCTCTTAGTCATTGCCTTCCTCTTCTTCCTCTTTAAACGGCATCCAGGTTGAGGCTCTTGAGGATTTTTCCAATTCTCTTGTTTTCCATAATACTTCTAGCTTACCTTGCATTTTGTGTACTTTTTGGAGATTAAAACACTCGATGATTTCCTGCATGACTAATAGCCATTGAATGCTGGCCACTTCGCTCGTGTTTAGTTCATTCAGAGACTAGCCCCACGAGGCTTTTCTGCCTTTTCCTCCCTTTCCTGTAGCCAGTGCCAGCTTCCTGTCTCTGTGCCCTTTCCGCTGCCTCTTAAGATGAGCAGGCAAGGTACAACAGGAGCCCCGAGTCCGACAAGTCCGTCACCTCTTGGGCCGCGGCTCCGGCGGGCAGCGAGGTGTGCACGGTAAGGAAAAGCAGCCTCCGCTCAGGTCCTGGCTCCGCACGCGGGCGGCCGGGCAGGTGGCTGTTAGCCTTGATCCGGAGGCCTCGCCAGCAGAGGGGCAGTGGGAACGTCCCGAGAACCCGCAGAGCCTGCAGGAGGGTGTTGGGCAGGCAGCTCCACGCAAGGGCGGCACGTTTCCACCAGGCAGCAGCCCCCGTGTGCGGGCAGATCCTCCCCCTGGGCAGCACGTGTGCCTTCCCGGGCGGTAACCCATGTTTGCTGTACTGCTGGGCCCAGGGTGCCCTCAAACCCACCGACTCAGCGGGCAGAGAAAGGGGCCTGGAAAGTTTGCCATGGGAACCACCTCTGTAAGATGGTGCCTTTGAGGTTCAGCGTTTTGAGCCACCCAGACCTGCCCACTGGAGCACACAGGTACACTATTCCTTGCATATTTTTTCCAACTAAATGTTCTCTCCATGCCTTTAGGAAATGTTAAGAATTGTACAGAGTTCAAATGCGGCCCCTGTCGATGGGAACGTGAGATGCGGTCATGGGTTTGTGAGGAGGTGTCATTTGGTGGGAGAAATAGTGCTCGCTGATTAACACCTGGATTAACACTGATTAACACTGGTGTAAGACCTGGGATGGGGGTGTTTGAGTTCTGTGGCCCAGTGGGCCGGGAATTGAGAGGAAGGAGAAATAATGGCTGTGAGTAATAAGAGGAGAGAGTTAAAGAATGACTAACAGGACCTGGAAACGTGGGTAGGATTTGGAGAGACAGAAAAGAGAGGGTATTTTCATGGGATATGAGAGCACTGTAGCAGCGTGGTGGCAAATATGCCACTCGGGTGTCTTATTTGAGGGGCCCCAACCTATTACTGGTGATGATCACGGGCGGGTTGGTTAGCCTCATCTACATCCTAAGGAATTCATGTGTAAAACATGATTGCATGATATGACGGTGTGGTTTTTGGCAGGATTAAATGAGTAGTAAATGTAAAGTGTTTGGCATTCCACCAAAGATATAGTAAGGTTTAAATAAATTCTAGTCACTGCGATTGTTGGTGGCTTTTCATTCATTCAACAAACACTTTCTTAGGATACTGGAGTATACCTGTAAAAAACCCCAGCCTTTGGGCTGGAGGGTTAGCTCAGTGGTTCCGGCACCTGCCTCGCAAGCATAAGGACCTGAGTTCGATCCCCGGTTACCACATATAATGCTGGGCGTGGTGGCTCACGCCTGTAATCCCAGCACTCGGGAGGCAGAGACAGGAGGATTGCTGAGTTCATGGCGGCTTGCCTGGGCACCATAGTGAGCTCAGGGCCAGCCTGAACTACAA
>PVIC010024835.1:5791-25838 GCA_004025085.1 Thryonomys swinderianus
AAAAAAAAAAAAAAAAAAAAAAAAAATACAGTGAATAGGTCAGATTTTAGGGAAAAGGAATATTACTAGGGATAAAGAAAGATGTTTTGTACTAATATAATTAAAGGATCAATTCACTTAGAGGATATAACAATCCCCAATACACATATGGTTATAAATAGAGCTTCAAAATGCATGAAGCATACACTAGATGAAAGGCGAAGAGACAAAATGACAACTTTAGTTGGAAACGAACACTCTTCTCTTGGTGTCTGATAAAAATCAATAGGCTTAACATCAGCAGACTTGTAAAAACTTTTCACTAACAGTTTTGGCTTAATCATGTAATTTGTTGTCAGGTGCAGATAAACCACTGACTAAGATGAGCCATATTCTCAGCGGTTAACTAGTAATTTATTGTGACAGAATAAAACTATAGTCTTTGATTCTGGACTTAAACAACAACAACAAAAAGGATTCATGAAAAGTCCTCAAAGATTAGGAGATGCACAATGCGTTTCCAAATAACTCATGACTTAAAAGAAAAAATCATAAGGAGAATTAAAATATTTTTAGGCTGAAAAAAATGAACTTAAGCATTGCTTAGAGAAATATTTAGAGCATTAAATAAAAAAAGCCTCAAAACCAAGATCTAAGATTCTGCCTTCAGGAACTAGGAAAATAATTACGTAAAACCAAGTAAGCAGACAGAAAAAAGAAAGATGAATGAAGTTGAAAACCCAAAGACAATACATTCAATAAAACCCAAAGTTCTTTCTTTAAAAAATAAGTAAAGCTGAAAATTCCCAGGTGGGTCAAGAAAATAACAAAATTACCAGTATCAAATAGGATAGACTAAATTTTACTACAGTTTCTAAAACTTCAAAAAATATGAGAGAGTGCTTAGGATACTGCTTAATGGTAGACCAGTTGACTAGCATTTTGAGAAGACTCTGGGGTCCAACCCCCAGCATAGGAATCGAAATTAAAATGAACACCATGCCTATAAGTTTGAAAATTTAGAGGAAAAAAATCCCTTGAAAAACACCAAATACCAGACTTCCAAAATTCACTTAAGGAGAAACAACCAGAATAGTTTTATATCTATTAAATAAATTGCATTTCTACTGGAAAACTTTTCCATGGTAGAATGTTGAGTATAGATGGGTTTCACTAGTAAATTCTACCAAAAATTTAAGGGAAGAAATAATACCACATCTGAATAAATTTTTAGGGCAATTAACTGTATCAATGGACTAAAGGAGAAGCCCACAAGGTCATCTCAGTAACAAAATAAGACACCTATTTATGACTAAAAATAAACAATAACAACTATCACTAAGCTTTCTTATATAGAAAAAAAGGCATCTATAAAAACCTATAGCTAACAACATTCTCTGTTATCTTTTTTTTTTTTTTGAGACAGGGTCTCTCTGTAGTTGGGGGTGGCCTTTAACTCACTATATAGACTAAGATGGTCTTAAACACTCATGGATTCTTCTGCCTCAGCCTCTTGAGTGCTGGGGTTAGAGGTGTGCACCACCGTAGCTGGCACTAATATTCTGAATGGTCTGTTTTCACAGTATCTGCTTTCACCACTTCCACTCACCTTTTCATTCAATATTGTACTGACTGTCTTCACCAGTACAATAAGGCAATACAGTGAAAAAGCATATTGACTGAAATTATAGAAGAACCTGCCTTTAGTCACATACTCCTCCTAGGGGTACTGCAATGACTGCATTACAAAGACTGGGCTACAAGTATGTACAGCACTTAGAATGGTGCTTGGCGCCTAGTAAATGCTCAGCAAATAATCACAAATTTTACTGATTCAAAAGATAGCAGAACAGTGACCATACAATGCAGGTCTAGACTGGTTGGAGGAAGCAGTTGTGAGAGCACGTTTGCCTGTCTATGAGACAACTGATGTTCACACTCACGTGGGGAGGGCGAAGACTCCTGCAGGACTGCAAATAAATGAACCGTTGCGTTTGAATTTACCCTCATAACGCCTCTGAGACACAGAATTTTATGCAGTGTTTGGTGACCTTGGGAAAGAACTGGGCAGACAGAACTGTCTCCGTTCCAAGGAGGTAGGGTCTGAAGTTGAGAAAGCGGCTTTGTGCAACACCAGGACTTTGCCTAAGGCCTCCACCCTAGATCAGAGCACCTCCCCCTGCGTCCTTCCTTCTTACTTGACAAGTCACAGCACAGCACTCCCTGACTTTGCAGAAGCATTCGAATTTTAACAAGTCCGGGTGGGCACCCTGATGGGAAGGTGAGTTCAGGACACAAATGGGCCTTGTGGGATGGCAATCTGAGGCCCCGGGAACAGGGGGCCCTTGGGGTTTGCCTTCTTCTTTTGTCCTGATGTCCAGCTTGAGCATTTGCCAGCGTTTGTACAAAGAGGCTCCTAGAAGATTGCAACATAAAATACTCCAATTCGATCAAGGCACATAATCAGTTTTCAGTAAATGTGTACCCAGAAATTCTACTCTGAATGGAGGCCAGAGGAAATGTAAGTGGCCTGGGTCTAGTGAAATGAACATGTACGTGAAGATCATTTTATAAACTGTCAAGCACTGTACAAATGCTAGTGTTGATGCTTGCAATTACCTGCAAGGACAATGAGGCCTGAACAAGGGAGACAGGAGCAAACTGTAATTTAGGGGAGTGTAGGAGAAGTGTTGAGAAATGACTTGGAAACTTTTAGAAAAATAGAGTTTCAATGGCAAAATAGGAATGGAGCGTGGGGAGAGGATTTTTCAGAACACACTGAGGGCTTACAGGCACTGTGCTCAGTGCTGGAGAGGAGAGAGAGAAGTCACATCCCCACCACCAACCAGCTCCCAGCCTCTCCGGGAGCAAGAAGTACACAGCCCTTTGGGAGCACACAGGAATCTGAAAGCTGCACCCCTGGGGAGCAGGGGGAAGCTGGTGTCGAGATCAGCAAAGAAACTGGGGTACTGCATGGTGCCCCGATGAAAAAACCAACAAAAACGACTTAATTTCCTTTGTTTCTCAAAAGAAAATAGAAAGTACTTTCCAAGGCCAGAGGCAGTGAATGATGAGGTGGGGGGAAATACAACCAGTGACAATGGGATGGGTTCTCTAGACTATTGTTTTTCTGGGCATGGGCTCTAACCTCAAAATCCTGCTGCTAAATATTACAAGGATTCTTGCATTTTAAATGCCAGTGTGTGCAGAGGCACTGTGGGTGAGAGGTGGTTGAGGAAGGGGTGGAGAGAAGACCCATCCATGTGATGCAGAAGACAGATGTAAATGTCACACGAGAATACAGGCTGCTGAGCTGCGCTAGTCCCACAGCTGAAGCTTAGGTGATCTTCTGACCACAATGTCCCCTTCAGTCATTAATTCCTTGGCAAGGATTTCTTGAGCACTTACTATGTCTGTGCCAAGGCACCGGAGTATGGTGTCATAAACCAGATATACAAGATCCTTGTTCTCAGGGAGCTTACCTGCTAGTCAACTGGTCATGAAAACTCTACCGAGCTCCCACCAGTGCCAAACACTTGTGGCTACAAGGAAATGTAGCAGTTAACATGGCAAGTATCCTGCACCTTGACGGGCTGACATTCTAGATGAGACAGGCAGAGGTGAACAACCAAACATACAAATGAGTCAAGTAAGATCGTTACAGGACATGGTTGTGCTATCAATAAAGTAAAAGAGCACAATGGACGTAAACGCAGGTTACTCCAGGGCCATGGCAGCTCTAGGGATGGTGCCTGGGGAAGGTGGCCAAGGGTGTGACGTTTTCCTGAGTACTGACGAGGAGAAGCTCCGTGACGATCTTGGCGAGCAGAGGGCCTAAGGCAGCCTCAAGACCTGCCTGTCCAAGTATTGGAAAGAATGCCCGAGGGGCTGGAGAGAGAAGGGTTAGGAGCAGGGTCAGGATCTCATCAGGTAAGACCTGGAAAGCCGTGGAAAAGAGTTTGGATTTTATTCTAAGTACCTCATTTTATCCCTTACCAAAGTGGCCCTAATCCAAATTGGATGATGTCCCTAAAGCAGACGAGGCAATTTTACACATTATCAAATATAAAACGATCACAATTTAAAACTTCTAGTCAAACCTGTGCTGTAGCAATGGTCTTACCACGGGATTAACTGAGCAAAGCCGGCATCATCTCCCCCCTTGAGATGGCATCTTTAGACCGTGAGTACTTGAACTGATTTGAAATAGGCGCTGCCAGCTTCTCCGGGCCCTGGGCAGCTGCAGGGCAAACAGCACTGTCTTTGAAGGAGCCAGGGTGGGTGGAGAATGGGAAATATTGCAGAGCTCTCAGGAGGAGCTTGGACTGTTTAACACCATCGCCTTTCACACTACTTCCCACTTTTCCTTGGACCTAGGGAGCGAAGGCCAACTTCACCCTGAGGCTATGGTACGAAACCCACCCTAGGTCCTGGGGAACGTGTGGTGAGGGGAAGCACAACTGGACCTTCGAGCTGGTTGACAAAACGCAGGCTTCTGCTCTCTTCCATCTGGGAAGGTCACCCAGACCCTGGACTTGCAACCGAGAGGGCAGGACACACTTTTTGGGAGGGCTGGGTGTGCGGCCACGTGGGCGCGACCTGCACGCGAGTCCTGACCCCGGGGGAGAGGTCATCTCCCCACAGCCCGACCTCACACATTCCTTCAGCATCTTTGGGAAATAATCACACTCTCCGCACTGAAGAAACACAGTCAACAGATTCTGGTTTCCTAGATACGCTAGAGGTTTCTAAAAATAGCCGGGCAATGACAAAGCAAATTGGCATATGGACTGCAAATAATTCCAGTACCAGCTTGCTTGGCAGTGCTTGAGCCTCCCAAAGGTGGGTGCTTCCTCCTCTTTCCTCCCCTGTTTCTGAAACAGTCTCTTGTTGCTGAACACCCCAGGCCAAGTGTGAGCTGGAGGGGCACCTGGAGCCCAGAGTGGGTCCTACCCAAGGCTGGTACATTCTGCTGGGCTGAAGCCACTCTGGCTGTGCCCACGTCCCTCCTCATCCACTCGCCATGTCTTCCGCCACCTCAAACTCACAGTGAAGGTCCGTTTCTAGTCAAGCCACCATGGCGGGGCCCGGGTCCAGGCACCCTCAAGCACCCAGCTCCTTCCTGCTTTGCGGCCACGACGGTGCTACCTTGACCTCCTATCTGTCTCTGGATCGGCTGGTCTGAGACAGGATAGTGTCCATGAGACCTCTTATTCCGACCCAAAAAGGGAGATTGCCCCCAGAAGGGAGATTCTGAGAGAGGCATCCTTTTCATTCAGCACCTCTATTCCTCAGCTCCTGCATAATGAGTGCTGACTGCCAGGCTCTGTGCTGGATGGCATAGCAGCACGAGGAAACTGGGGGAAAAGACAGGTCTATGGCTTGAAAGGGTGTGTGTGGGGGTGAGGAACATGATTAAGCTTCTAATTAATGCCCACAGCCACTCTGCTAAGCTATCCTCACAGGCTGCCTCATTTATGTTTCATTCAATTCCTATAATGTAGGGATTTTTTTTTAATGTGTGTATACTAGGACTTCGAACATCCTAGGTAAATTCTCTGTCACTGAGCTACATTCCCAGCCCTTTTCATTTTATTTATTTAGCATCTTGCTAAGTTTCTCAGGCAGGTTTCAAACTTGCAGGTCTCCTGACTGAGTTTCCCAAGTAGCAGGGGTTTACAGGTGTTCGCCGTGATGCTTGCTAAAGCAAGGATTCTTCTATCATCTTACTGTGTGTCTTTCTTACTGGTAACTTTGCAAACCAATTAAGGAAAGCATCTCAGAGAAGATGAGTAATTTACTTCGGTTACAGCTGAGAAAAGTGTAGCTGGATTTGCTTTCACTGCCCTATGGCATAAAGTTCCTCAGGTTCCCTCCCCTAAGACACAGCATCTCTTCTAGACAGCATCCCATGAACTGGGGTCAGAGTGGGCACGTACCAGGATGCTTTCTGATATGAGAGCCGTTGGGAGGATCAGTACGGGTGGGGGTGGGTAAAAAGGGCCAACAAGGGGTGCAGAGGTGCCCAAGTAGGAGCAGTCACAGGAAGTTGGGACCATGCCCAGGTCTGAAGGAGCAAAGACAGGACTGCGAGAGTGGGAACAGGGACCGAGGGGCTGCCTGGCAGGAGTGCTCACCATGGAGCACTGCACAGAGCCACGAGCAAGGGGGAAATTGGACCTGGTCTCCTCTGCTTATACCTGCCGGGCTCCTGGCAGTGCCTCCCATTAACTGACTTCAAATGGATGCCAAGCAGCAAGGAAGTACTTGGGATGCCATCCAGGGCACAGAGGCTAGCAGGAGCAAACAGGATGACCGCTGCCTGGAAGAAATAGGATATGCAAAAGGCCCAGTCCAAAGTCACCCTTGATAGTCAGAGCTCATTAAGCCAGAGCCAAGATAAGGCAGGGAAGCGAAGAGCCAAAGGAAGTGTCAACTGCAAGGAGGACAATGAGCAGGAGGACAAGTAAGAAGGTTGGGAAACAACCAGCAGCAGTCTGAGTCTCCTTGCAAGAAACCTTTAATCTTGCAAATCATTCCAAAAATTTGTTTTAAAATCATTTAAGTATACAAATTGTCATTCACGTTGTAGTCGATGCCTGGATCACATTGTCTGCACTTCTGTGCCCCTTGGGTCTAGCACAGCACCCAAGTCACACAGTGGTACATGTAAGCAGTAAATGAGTGAAAAGCCCTTCTCCGTGCTGTGAGAGTTAATCGTGACTGTCAACTTGAGTGATGGAAGCGATGCCCGGAAGATGAGTGAAGCACACTTCTGGGTGTGTCTGCTGGGCCATGGGGATGTGAAGCTGGGGACTGTATCCGGTTGCTGGCTCCTTCCTCTCTGGCTCTTCTCCTGCTCTCTGCTTTCTGGCTGCCAGGAGTTGGGCAGCTTTCCTCCTTCATGCCCTTCTTCTGTATGTCTGCCCTGGAACAGGCTGACCATGGACTAAAACCTCTGGAACCATGAGCCAAAATTAACCTTTTCTCCTTTAAATTGTGGGCGTCAGATATTTTGTTCCAGGAATGAGAAAGCTAATCGATATCCATGCTTTCCTTCCTATTTTGAGAACAGAGGAGCGGAGGCACTCTCAATACATCTGTGTGCCCCCATCATCAGCTACAAGGGCAGGAACCAGGGGAGCTTAATCACTAGCATCAATGCTATCAATTCCTACGCTATCAACCCATGGGCAACGTAAACTGTGCCAGACCATCACACACATTACCGAGAGCTCAACGGGACAATGTTAACATCCTCCTTTCAGATGAGGAAACTCAGGAAGATGAGTGTCCTCAGTGGGAGGCACTGACATAAGACTGGAGGGCAGGGAGGAAAAAATGGCCAGAGTTTTCACCTTTCCTTTTCTGTTGTGTGGGTATCTAACTCCAGATGGACCACAGTGCCTCAAGTTCTTCCAGGAGACCCTGACCTGAGGGATCTTGTAATATAGCCCCCACCCCCCGCAAGAGTGGCCTCCTGCTAATCTCTTGTTACTGTCCCCATCTCTGATTTAGTCACCAATTCTCTGCATTGTTTTCCTGTTTCAAATATTCAGAGTGATCTCTATTTCCTTAGTTTGAACTCGATTTGAGATAGGCATGTATACGTCTTGGCTCACACTGCCACAGTTAGAACTGAGGTGCACATTTCTGAACAAAGCACTCCCAACCACTTTCATCTGCTGGATTTTATGTCAGAAATCATGTAGGTCCTAACTTCTCCTTTACTGAGGCCTAGCGAGAAGGAGTAACTTGCCCAAGGTCACATAGTTAATTAACGGCAGGGTAAAATGTTCGGTATACAAGTCTCCCAACTGTTCCCAGTGATATTTTTTCCTTTTTGGGACCATCAACCCTCTGACTTCTTCCAGGACTTTGATAGGAGGAGTCCCTGCTGATTTTCATAACTTAACTTTCCCTCCCTGCACTAGATGTGAAAGATGAATTCTTGTCTTGCCTCCCCCAGAGCTGCTAGGAAGACAACAGGATAAAGCAGGGCTCCGAGATACTGGGGAAGTCATGGGAGTGCCTAAATACTGGCATCACTGTGGTAGCAACAATAGAGAGATGCAGATGGGTAGACAGTGATTCAAAAGAAATGTAGTTAGTGCTCTGGCCATGGATGTTCTCCCTTCAAGACAGCTGAAAAGCTCGCTCTGTGATGTTCCTGCCTCCAATTATTTGATGCCTCGAAGTGCAAGAGTGCTTCCCGCCAGGCCTGATTTGTCCAAGATGAACGCAAGGGAGGTGAGGGCATTATGAACCCATGGCCACGGGCAGCATCTTTAATTCATGAGCAGGATGCCACTGGCAGCGGGAAAGGGAAGGAGACATTAGGAGGAGTTGTCTCCAGCCGCTGCCTTGAATTCAAGGTGGAATTGAGATTCCAGCCAGTTCCGGCACAGCTAAGCGTATTTCAGCCTGTGCGTGAGGACAGGGCTGGGTGGGGGTGGGGTTCCTCTCACTCTCCCAGCCACACTGTGTGCTATAAGCCCTGCTGAGGATCCACCAGCAGTCACTCCTGTGCTTTCATTGATTCATTCAATCTGCTTAAGTGTACTACAGTGGCAAGAATGAGTTTTTCTGAGTCGGAAACCTACGTTCAAATCTTGGCACGCTTCCTTACTGGCTGTGTGTCTTCAGGAGAGATACAGCCTCCCTGTGCCTAACTTGACTCCTTTTAAATTGGAATAATAACAAAGTACTTATGTTATTGGTCGTTAGGAGAACTAACTGAACTAATACACGAAGGCCTGAAACAATGTCTATAGGAGGCATGCTGAGATCTTACTACATACCCTTTGGCTGTGAAGTCAGATCTGTACTGTAGCTCTGTGTCCAGCCATTAGTAGCTGTGCAGCTGAGACAAGTTACTTAGATCTGTTTGCCACGGTTTCTTCCTCTACAAGAACAGTCCCCGTTTCATATAGCAATTGTAAAAATTCTGTGAGAGAGCAATAAGTCATACCTTTGCACTTGACTGCTTGGAAACTCACTGAATTTGGTACTTGAATTGTGACACGAAAATTTTGACCTCCTACTGTGGTTTGGTACTCAACAGGCAAGCTAGAATTTGTCGATGTCTATTGTCTCAAGACTTGGTGCCCTTTCCAGCCCAAGCAGTACGTTTGGTACTGGCCATGATGGTACTCATCAAACCTCCCGGAACTGCATAAGGACAAGTACTAAGGCACCACTGTATAACTTGCTAATATAACTAGAGTTACTGGAGCCTCCTCTGTTTCAGCAGTGGCCTAACCCCTAAGGCTCATGTCTGAGGATGAACTGGGCTCACACTCAGGCCTGTCCATCACTGCAGGGCTTCAGTGCACACTGGACTGCCAGTCAGGAAGTCTGGTCCTGCCTCAGCTGTGTCCTCATTAACTGTGTGACCACGAGCAAGTTGCCTGACCTCCCACCCTCAGCTTCCCCATCAGCAAACTTCATGGTCCCGGAGGTGTCCTAACAGACCGCTCAACCACCTAAGAGTTAAGGAACATTCTCCCGGACTCTGGACTCTGGTCCAGGTCTCGCCCTGAAAGCCAACATGGCAGACGGAATAAGCAAAGATGTGAGGGTGGACAAAGCTTGTGTCTCCTACACTAAGGCCCAACACACAGGTGCTTCCCTGTCAGCACCCACACCCAGAGCCAATGCCGCGTGATTCTGCGGCATGGGGCCAGGCTGAAGGCTGAGATGTGCTTCGACCGTAGTTCTTCCTTCTGTGCCCCACCTGCCGCACAGAGCCTTCCTTTAGGTCCCTGGCTCATGGTGGGCAGCATCCCACTGGGGTCAGGACCAGGGCACACGGCCACATAGGATGAGGAGCTTAAGCAGAGCTCTGATGTGGGCTGCTGGAAGGAGTATGTGTGACCTTTTCACTGGCATCTCCAGGGTTCTAATCTCCATGTTACAACACCTGCTGCAACATCTTAGAAGTGTACTTCTGTGTCATCAGCTAAGGCAGCCTGGATGTTTCTGTATCAGTGCAAAAATTAGAGGGTCCAGCCCTCCCCTGGGGTCCTGAGCTCCTCAGCAGAAGGAAGTACAAGGTCTTGGGGCACAGGTAGCCAGAGAATGAACCTCCACAAGAGGGGGTGAATCAGTTTTCCCTATCTCATTCCTCCCACCAAAGGCAGAAGCACTCCTTCAAATGCCCTGGGTAGAGGGGCCAGGAAGGGGCACGGGATGTCTGTCTAACCCTTGGACAAATGACATAGCTGGAGATTTCAAATCACACTGGAATTCATGAGCTGTACCTCAAATATGGCCAAGAGCAGGGCCCACCAGCACAGGCCTCAACAGGCTTTTCTTTGCACATGAGCAGTCGCGAGCAGGAGGCTCGATTGTGGGCACTGGCTGGGGTGGGGGGTGCTCATCACCGCCCCCTGCCTTGCTCACAACTCACATCCTTGCACAGACCTCCCGAGCGCTGGGAGCTGGGCACTGAGCTGGGGCTGTGGAGGAAGAGGTGAAGAACATGAGCCCCACGGCTCGGAAGGGAAGATTACAGACACATAACCAGTTATTATAGTGTATGCTAAGTGCTATAATGAAGCAACGAATGTGTGGTTAGGGAATACAGAAGATACTAGGGAACGCAGGCCCCCAGGACACTCAGCTATGAGTGGCAGAGACGGGGGCTTCACGGGGCCAGCACAGACAGACCGAATGCACTTAAGAGCCTGGAGTTTTCTTTTGTGGCTACTGTGTGCACAGAGCAGGCCAAGTCACAAGCTGTTGACATGCAAAGCCGAGCAGAGTATCCCAGCAGGGTGACCAGTAGCCCCCTGCACTTGCAAAACACATTCTCAACAGGACTTGTGCAGCCTGGAAGCTGAGACAGGGATGGCCCTGAATGGCCCTGGTTTGGGAGGGGCAGAGGTCGGGGCTGTTGCAGCTCCGGGCTATTTCAGGACACAACGGACTGAAGAAGTTGCAGCCTGACCTGCCTTTCCTCCAGACCCAGGATTCACTGCACCTGATTCTTTAATTTCTCTGGAGGAAAAGATATACTGCTTCTAGCTCTGACCCTGAGAGGGACAAGAGCATCCTCCTTTCTGTCTGCTGTCTCCTCCCAGCAAGTACATCCACTTTGCAAGGGACACTTGGGAGACAGGGTCCATGGAGCCAGCCAGGCGTTTTGAGGTAGAGGCTTTTTCAGCTCCGTCTCCACATCCTGTGCCGCCCACATCTCCCAGCCTGTGGGGTCCTCATCTCAAATGCCCTCTTCAACTCTGCTATCAGATGACCCTTGGGGAAAGTGGGCAGGACAGGAAGGGCTGAGTAGCCCCACTCTCCACTTCCAGGGTTGCCTTGCCCTTGTTGCTGGCTTCAGTAACTAAGACTTCACGCCCTACCGCAGATGTGCTGAGCCAGGGCCGGGGCTGTGGCGAACCAGGTCTCTGCCCTGGCACTAGTGACAAGGTTCTTGGGGGATGAAGTCCTCTTTGAGCTGGGCCGCTCAGTCATGTTCTGGTGCTGAAAGGGAGGGTGAAAGGGCCCACCTGGCCCAGAGGGAGTTGTCCACACAGCCGAGGACTCTGGCTGAGCCACGCTTCACCTCACGGGGCCTGTGCTCGGCCCCGCTCTGCCGGTTCTGAGGGCCACAGCACCAGAGGGCAGCCTGGGTGCTCGAGCCACCACTGCATCTGTGATGTTAACACGCGCTGGGCCTGGTGCTGAACGCATGGGTCAGCTTGCTTGAGGCTCACCACACTGTTACTGTTTCCAGCATCCAGCCTGGCACTCAGACCAGGCAGGACCCCGTCAGGGTCACTCAGCTAATAGGTGCTCCAGGAGTACAGGAATCATTCTGAAGATGAGCGCTTACCTACGGCATCACATTCGCTCAGGGTGCTCAGCCCACCACAGAAGCGGCACAGTGCGTTGTATAAACACAAGTTTTAGGAGCTAACAGGGAAGGTTGCACATTAGGAGACGCAAATTCTCTTCGTGACCCTGCAAGATCCCCTCTTTCTGGGCCTCTAGATCTTCATCTGTGAAATGGCCCAAGAACACCTGATCTCAGGAGGAAAATAATGTCAACATATGATTAGCAGCATCTCTCACTGATAATCATCCCCAAATTTCAGTGACTACCATTTTATAAATATGTTGTTGTGGCCCAAATACGTGCTGTGGCCAATATTTGATTCCTAGTTAGGTGACTTAAGACAAGTCATTTCACACAGTGGGAATATGACCTAACTTATTCCCTGAGCAAAGCCAGGTGGGCAGCGGGGAGAAGAGGCTGCTGGCCAGCCAGGGATTTAAAGTTGTGTCACCGAAAAGCCACAAGCTCAGCACCACACACACATTTGCAGATGTATAAAGTCTGTGACCTTGTAGCACTTTCTTGGGGAAGTCTGGTTCTGTCTACCTCCACCCACGGTTCTTATTTCCCTTCCTCCCTTAATTTTTCTCCAGAGCTCTCACAAAGTATTTACTGTATCTCTTACTTATGCTTCTGAGCCACCTCCTCTGCTCTAATGTGAGCACCGAGGCAGGACCGCACCTCTCTCGGTCCCTAGTGAATCCCTGGCTCCTGAAGTAGGCCTGGATGCTAGCAAACAGGTACAAAATAAATATCAATGCGTGCTGAAGGAAAGAACAAGCTAGTAGGTGAAGGAATAAGAAGCACCAAAGCCTCCTGTCCTGCCACTCTACCAAGGGCCCCTCCATCTGCTTTCTGTCGCTCTCTCCCATTTCTCTGCAGCTAACTTTCAGAGAAACAAGATGTTTAGCCTCACAAGACACCAGATGTTTACAGAAAAGGCCACAATAATAGCTAATAAATGGCTTTATTTAGCACTGACTGTGTACGCTGCACAGGGCTAGGCAATTCATGCATATCGACTACACAAGCTCACCCAGGTCTAGTTGTTTCCAGGGAACAGGGCAGAACGCGGAGGCACAGCACAGAGCGGCACAGGGAAGGCAGCCCTGGCGGACGCATCCCAGGCTGCTCCCCTGACCACCTGTCCTGCGGCCTCCCCATCGCCGGCCGCGCGGCCCAGTGACTCCTTCCGCCCTGCGGCGTTCTGTCTTCCCTTGCATCTTGGTTGCGGGGACCTCACCCAGAGGCATGCCAGTCGAGCTCTGCTCGCTCATCTGACAGACGTGCCAAGGGCTTCCATGTGCCAGGTGCTGTCCTAACAGAGGAAGGGACCCTTTCTCCCTCACACGGGACTTCACTGTGCTTCTTCTTGTCACAGCCCACTATGTGAGCAGAGCCTGACAAAGAAGCTTCGAGCTCTAGTACTAGGAACTGGGGTAGGGTGGCTAGTGGAGTCTGGCCCTGATGTCACTTGCAGAAGCGACCAGTCCTCCCATGAGGGATAAGGGATGGGCATCCAGAGGCATTTTACTAGACATCTTTCTCCTCCTCTCCCAGCTCTAGTAGCCTCCTTCCTCCTCAGTGATCACAGTGCCTTCTTTGCCTAATTATTACATACACTAATTATTTCCATTTACATGCCTAGCTTACCATTTATGCCTAATTATTGTGCAGCTCTGAAACAATTATGCATACTATTAAGGATGTACCAGGGTAACTGTGCAGTAAATTTTACTTAACTTCTATACCAAATGATTTGTGTGTGATTCACCTCCATAGTTCGCAGATCCTATGACATAAGAGCTCCCACAACTGAGGCAGGGGCACTGCAGGGCGGGCTGCCCAGCTCCTACTGCGATGGTGTGTGAGAACAGGTATAGCTGTAGCAGAAGCAGTGGTTGTAACAGCTAGAATTTATTGAGCAATTATTACGTGCCTTATCCTCTCAAGCACTTATACACATTATACCATTTGAACTTCCTGACCATCCTGTTAAGCCACAATTTATGGAGCAATTATTATGTGGTTTATTCTGTTAAGCCTTTATACACATTATGTCATTCAGACTTTGTGACTGCCCGCTTGTTAAGGATGGGGCATGTAGCAAAAAAAGAAGAGCAAAAAGAGGGAGGGGAGGAAGAAGGGAAAGAGAGCAAGAAGGAGAAGGAATGAAGAAGGCGGTGGGGGGGGGGTGTGGTACACGAGGCACACTGGCTAAGTAAAGCCACCATGGTCACCTGCCTGGGAAGTAGCAGGTCTGGTGTTCGAATCCAGGTGTCGGTGTCCCTCAAGCGTGACCTCTTTGCTGCCTCACAGGACCCTGTCCCATGGAAGGCATGACATGAGCGCTAGGGAGTCCATCCTGTCCACTCCTTTCATCTCTGGAAAAGGAAACCGAGGCCAGAGTGGAGAAGGGGCTCTCCCAGGCTTCCCAGCCTAGTCTTGGGCTTTTCCTCCTTCCAGGAGGAAGCTGCATGGGAACACAGCGCCCCCTCAGAACTCTGGCTCAGACTCCGCTGACACAGGCCACCGCTCACACCCCACTCCAGAGCCTCAGCCTGTCAAGAACAGAGCTTGCTCTAATTCTCCAGTGTTGACCTGCTTTGTGAAGCGTTCGCTCTGCAAGATGTCCAGGCTCCTCCTCTTCTGTCCTTTCTTTTCTGAGCACGCATCTCCCTCCATTTCTCATTTTCCTTCGAAAGGCAAGGACCAAATGGTATTCGGTTACTTACTATAGGTTGGTTACTGTGTTCAGTGCTGTATTTTTACTTTCCCACTTAGTTTTCACAATACCTGTCTGAGGTAGAACCTATTGTTAGCTCCCAATTGGCCAGTAAAACACTCTGAGGCGCTCAGTGGCTAAATGATGAGCCCAAAGTCGCACAGACAGTGACGTCAGAGCTCAATCCCAGGCCCGTGTACCTGGTTCTCTTGGGCCAATTCTCATCTTACCATTTAGTATCTTTTCCTCCTTCCCTTCCTCCCTTCTTTTCTTCCTCCTTTGTAATATTTTGGCAGTACTAGAGGGAAACACAGGGCCTCACATATGCTAGGCACGTGCCACCGAGCTATACCACCACTCCTCTTAATTTTACCTTGAGGGTATTGCTAACCTCGAACTTGGAATCCTCCTGCCTTGGCCTCCCAAGCAGCTAGAATTATTGGTATGTGCCACTGTGCCTGGCTATAATCCTTCTTTATATCAACCACCTGGTCAGGTTGACCTTGCATTTTATTTTCTTTGCCGGGCAGTCAAAACCTAGCACCCAAGAGTTTTGACCCCAAATATTTAAAGTGGCTTGTGAGCTGACTTCCTTCCTATTCTAAGCTTTGGGAACTGCCAATGATGTGGAAACCACAGGGAACAGACTAGGTTCTAAGGAGCGTTTCCAAAGATACCTACAGGCTGCCTGCCTGGTATCAGCTCCTGGGGACCAGAAGATGGAGTCTCTAGGCCAGAAGTTTCCTCCTCTTTTTGTCTATTGTTAGAATTAGCAACAGGCAGGGATGGACAAGACAATAGCACTTCAAATTGGTGCTGGGAATGGTCCCAGATCTAAAAAAACACTCCTAGCCTCTCTGGCCTTCTGAGCTCTGAGCTTGGACTACAGCTTGGCCTTGCCATTTCCGAGTGTCATCTCGACTGATTCCCAGGACTCTCCTGCTCAGGGACCAGGCAGGACCAACGAGGGGCGGCAGCCCTCCGCAGTGCCTGGGAGACCCCCAGCTGGCCAAGGCTCCACTTACTCCAGAAACCTGCTGACTGCTTGCACTCTGGGTCTGGCCTCCATGCCTTGACCTGGTATTCTCACCCAGGTGGTAGAAGACATGGTCCTGTATTATCTACTTTCAGAAAGCACTCTGTGATCATTAATTATGGCCCGTCCACATGAATGGATTAAGATGTCCAGCAGAGTGGATGACTAACATGAGGGCCAGCAAACGAAGGAGGGAAGACCCTAGATGTGAGTGGCTCCAATCAACAGGCTTGTAGTCTGGATGGATTTAATGGGAAAAGAAGGAAGTGTCCCCATTTTGCAAGAGCTCCGGTCTTCACCATTGCCTTTGGTCTTCAGCCTTCTAAGAGAGACTGGCATTGGTGACTACAGTGACCTTCCAGGCCTTTGACCTTGGGCTGGTGCCACATCCTTGATCTCTCTTGTTCTCAGCAGACAAGTGCAGTGGTGGCCGGGGTGTCTGACACAAGGCTCACAGGAAGCTCCACATACACAGCCCAGGGAGCAATGCCACTGCGGGATGGGCCAGTCCCCTGTGCCCAACCTTTGCACCTGCTTTCCAGGGTTCAGGAGGAAAACGCCACACAGCCTGGGCCCCAGGATGAAATCTGTACCTTGCAGACTGACCATGTCGAGGGAGCGGTAACAAGCCTGTCTGTGACAGCCATAGGGTTAATGGCACCTCCTGTAAACTCGGAATCCAAAATGTTCTGGCAGCTGCATTAAAATCTAAACAGTCTTTCCTGTGGATTTTTCTGATTAATGCAAATTTGTTTTGCTGTGCAAATTGAAAATCAGTTGCAAGCACCTGGTGTAAGAATCTCAATAGGGACCTGAGAGCCCTGAGGAGAAGCCAGGCGCCACCGCCCACCCCCAGCCCCTCTACCTCACCCACCCTGTCCCGCCTCTGCTCCACGACCAGCCAGGCCACCATCCAGGTCCGCCCAAGGCCTCTCGATGTCTCTGTGCCGCTCTCCATGGAGCCCTGGACTGACTGAACCAGGGAGTGCCCACCTCAGCACCCCAGCCTCTTTCGTCCTCCTCCTTGGAGGGTGCTGAGTACAGTCAGAGGAGTCAGTTCAGTCCTCTGTAAGGAGCCCACCTTGGTGCCCCCCCGGGGGTGTCATTATCCTCAGCGGCACTGCTTCAGCAAGGGAACTGAGAGAGCCTGAGGACACAGCTCCCGGCTGGATCACTCCTTTTCTCGGTCTGTCTCCTCCTTTCCCCTGGAGCAGGGGTTTCTTCCCACAGCACCGGCAAGCGGAGGCCACTGCTGGAGCTCTGGGGCGAGGGTGCTGACAGGAGACCCTGCGGAGGGACCCCCACTGCTTCTCCATCCCGCGGGTGCCTCCCCGCCTGTCAGAGCCAGCTGAGCGGCCGCTGAGCTGAGCAGCAAGAACACCTTGGCTGGCTGTCCCCTCCCCCAGCAGACACACACTGTTCATTCAGCTCTGAGATAAGTCGGGAGGGACGGCAGTTATGAACGGCCCCGGTCTGCTCCCCCTTCCTCTGCTACGCAATCTAAAAGCAGGGGATAGAGAAACACTCTGGAAATCCAAATTAAAATGTATTCCTGCAGCAATCTCGCACCCAATTAAAGTAACCCAGAGCCTATTGTCCTTCTGCTAAATTTAGAAAATGCTCAGGTGTGTCTGACCCTACTCTGTACAGATATTTTTAATACAGATTTAATCATATTTTGGGTTAGGAGAAGCTAATTAAGCAGGCAGATTTAGAAAGGCTGCCGGAATGCGGAACAGAGTGAAGTGATTGGATGAGATTCACCCTTTAGGGCTTTTTAAAGCATGTAAGTTGGGTTGGGCAGGGCTTTGTACTTGCAGCAAAGTGGCTTGAAGACAGAGGTGACAACAAACAGAAAAGCCTCTGAGTGTCAGCAGCAAATCCTGGAGCTGGAGGGGACCTCGAAAGAGAGTCTCGCCTACTTTCTGCTGCCACTGAGTGACGCAGGGGCACCCAGCAGCAGAGGGCCCTCAGCCCACCACGAAACAGAGCTGGAGCTTCTGTCCACTCCGGCTGTCTGCAGGGACAATCCAGCTGCCCTCGGTGAATGCTGGCTACTTGGGTAAATGACCAATGACTGCACCAGTGAATCACGAAACCGACCCATCGAGTCCCAGGCAAAGGCTTCTGGCTCCCGGCTGCCTTGTTCCCAGGGCTGGCTGGGAGCACTGCCACTCCCTTCCCTGCAAACCCTTTTCCACAAAGCGCCACTGACTGCACCCAAATGCCACACAAAATAGGGGTCATGGTTTAACTCAGCTGAATCAGGTAATTGAGTAAGCCCCTCTGAGTCTGTCTGTCCCCCAGTGACGTGGGTATTCTGGTCCCCCCTCTCATTTATAAGAAAGCACAGCGAGCTCACTCCCAGGCAGCCCAGCTCTGACAGACACGCTGGGATACTATGAGCTCACGGTGTCGTGAACCAGAGTGAGTGTGTTGGGGGCTCTTTCTCCACCCCCTACCCCATCCGTGTGATAAAGGAAGCTGAGCCAATCACACTTTCTCTTGAACTTTCTACGAAGTTAAAATACAAGAGCAACAGACTATCCAGTGTTCTGTCTCTCACAACACAGGTGTCTCACTCATCTGTGCAGGAGGAACACAAAGAGGAGCAGCCAGAGCCTAAGAGATTGGTTATCTACAGGGGGTAAGTGGGAAGGAGGTGGGGAGAAAGGAGGGATGAAAGCGGGAGGAAGGAAGGCTGGGATGCTTCTCTGAGAATGCCTCTTGGTACTGTGGGATCCTTATAGCCTCAGTAACTGCTTCATACAGCCCTCAACCCCACTCCTCGTAAATAAGTGAAATCAGCAGGATGCAAAGGGACCCCCCCCAAGAAAAAATGCTCTATAGAATTTCCTCTTGATAGGAGACTTTCTTATTCCCAAGGAATTCATCCCAGAAAAAGCAAAGCCTGTTATTTTCCTACTGCAGTGGCTGAAGGCGAACCTTGTGCCTGGCTTCAAATCCCCGCTCTACCATTTACAGGTTGTGTGACTTTGAACAAGTCGCTTAACATCTTTGGCCTTTAGATTTTTTGTCTGTAACACGGAGTCAGACAGTAACTACTACCCACAATGATAATGGGGAGCCCTCGGTACGTGGTGCTACTTGCCATCAGGATTATTATTATTGTCATACGGCTTGATGGCCAGTTGGGGTAGGTGTATTCACCCATTCTGTGACCCATGGGGTACTCCTGTCTCCTCCTGGGCCTCCCTCAAGCACTGGGCAGACTCACCTTCATGGCAGAAAGCCCTGATGAGCTCCAAATGTCCTGGGACTCAGGGGCTATTGAGTTCTCTACTGCTGCAGTTACAGATGACCACAAAGTTAGGGGCTGGGACAACACAGATACGTTCCCTTATAGCTCTAGAGATAAGAGATCTGGCAAAGCTTCACCAACACTGCTCCAACACTCGTTGGTCTGCAGCCCCATCCTCCATCTTCCAAGCCTGTCTCCGTACAGGCATCACTCAGACCTCTTCCTCCGGTTCCCTCTCACACTGTGAAGGGTCCTGGAGATTCTATCAAGACACCTGGACATCAAGCCTACTCTACGCTCTTCAGGATGAGCTGACCAGTGCCCTCACACCATCTGCTGCCTTAATTCCCTTTGACTGTGGACAATATCTTCATAGGTTCTGGGGATCGGGATGTGAACCTCACTGGGGTCACTGTTCTGCCACCCACAAGGACCAACTCTTGATTGTCTCTGCCCTCTTTGATTATGATCAGGGCTTGGAATTTGGAATTCAGTTTTTTATCAGCTTAACTAACCATTTTGAAGTATTAATCTTAGTGTCACTGAGCACATTCACATTGTAGTGTTGCCATCAGCACCATCTGCCTTCCAAATTTCTTTTCCACACCAATACATCGGTTAAACAGTTAACTCTAGTGCCACCCCAGTGCCGGCACACCTATTTTCTGTCTCTGTGAATCTGATCTCTCTAGGTACTTCATATAAGTGGACTTATACAGCATTGTCCTTTTGCCTTATTTCACTGGATGTTTCCCTTTTGCCATGGAATCTACCACATGCACCATCCTGAAGTCCTCAAGGAAAGTATCATTTACACAGCTCTTGAGTTCCTAAGATTTACTTGTAGCAGCGCACAGCATGCTAGTCTCTTGTTGTGCAATAATTCTGTGCTCTTGGTCCACTCGCCCATCCCAAAGCTGGCCCTAAGGAGATCCTCACCAGGAATAGCATTTTATGGTAAAAGTCTGCCAAGAGGAGGCTTGGAGACTTTTAAAAGATCAGGGAGGCTGCAGGGTATGACTCATCACACACATTGGGTCAAACTCTGGACTTTGCCACATGATAGCATGCGTTCTCAGCAAAACAGGATCTCTTCAAGGCCACCTTCCTCCTCTGTAGACTGAGGATGAATGCCAGGACCTATCCTAGACGATTTGCATGAAGGTTAAAGGAAACAAGCAATGTTAATGGAGCTCCTGTCTCCGT
>PVIC010024836.1:0-25755 GCA_004025085.1 Thryonomys swinderianus
AGTGCTGGGATTACAGGCGTGAGCCACCACGCCCAGCATTATATGTGGTAACCGGGGATCGAACTCAGGTCCTTACAGCTTGCGAGGCAGGCACCGGAACCACTGAGCCAACCCTCCGGCCCCTTATGACCCTCTTTCTGACCCAACTTGCAGAGATTCAACGAGTCTTGCTGCCACCCAAGACCACCCTTTGGCTTGTTGCTAAGTCCCCCGATAAACTACACTCCATGAAGTCCTAAATCTGATCACCTCTCCTTAGTCATTTGGCACCTCGGGCCTGTTCCCACACAGTAGGACTGAGTTGTTCCAGCTGCCCATAACATGCTCTCCACTCTCTGGCTCTGGGACCTATTCCGCCTGCTCACTCATCAGGATCTAGTCCCCTCAGACACTGCGCAGCTAAGACACAAAAGACTGAGGGGAATAGCCCCAGGGTCCCCTGAATCTGGCCAGGCCCTGAACGCCTAAACATAACGACTGCGAAGGTGATAGAGCAGTGCGATCCAGTGTGAATGTGTGGGTAGAGCTTCCCCTGAGAAAGCTCAGAGGCACTAGACCCCAAAGGCTGGAGACTGGACCCCGTAGCCAAGTCCCACGGAGGGGCTCTCAGTATGAGGCAGGGGATGCCATTTCACAAGAGAAGGTGAGAAGAGTGAGCAGGGGCAGAATAAACCAAGAATTTAGTTCTATGAGCTGCTCCTAAGTGACTTAGGTTTATCCTAAATGGTCTCTTTACTAAGGAAGATAAGGAGAGGGCCCAGGAGGGACAGAACCTTGGAGAAACCAGTGGCTATAGGAAAGTTCCTCCCCCTGGTGGTTAACAAGGAGCATTGCAATCTCAGTGCAGCTGTTGGCTTGAAGCCTGCCAACATGGACTCTTCAGCCATCCCTGTAATGGTCACTTTCTTCAGGATCAAGGTGCCCTCCCACATGAGCCCTCTAAGAAGGAGAGAAGCAAGCGAGACTTTTGGATCACGTGTTAACTCTGCAAAGCTGTTCCTAGTCCTATTGAGTACACAGCACTTTTCTAAGAGCCCCACTGAGTGAAATACACACCCTTCCTGGGTGAAAGGTCTAGGAGGCAGCGTGGGGACTCACTGACACTCTGCTCATCACAGAGCCAGTGTGACAAAAGGAAGGACAGAGGGTTTTCCTCGTGGCACCCATGCACCATGACAGGATTTGGCTTCAGTCCCTACCAGATCCACACAACTAGCTATGGCCTCTTTGCCAAGAAAAGGGGCCTGAGAGGGAGTGAAGTGTGCTAAACTTCTGAGAGGAGTGTGTCGCCCAACTCTATCAGACGACTCGTCCTATGGCTCCGCTCTCACTAGGCCACACTCTTAAGTTATAGCCCCGTGTTCCCCTGGTCCAGCGGTGACAAACCCACGGCATGCATGTTATACCAGGTTGTTTGTACCATTGAAAGCTCTGTTACTGTTATTTTCTTCTAACGTATGAGTTGCTTTTTTCTAAACTAAAACTTGGGTGCTGAGGTTTAATTGCGACACTGGCAAATTGCAGCAAACAAGTGGGTTTGGGGTTCCAGCCCGGGCAGTCTCTGAAGGGTTCGCTATCACTGCCCTAGTCTGTGTCCATCTCGAGGTGTTAGCAGACTCAGAGTCCTAGAGGTCTATTTCCCCGACCTTCCTGGAGAGAATTCCTGGATTTGGGCCCAACATCATGCCGTAAGGAGCTACAAAAAGGATCAACAATTTCTTTTTTAGAGAAAAATGGCAGAACTCTAGAAGCTCTATTTTAAGCCTAAAGCCAATCGCTTGGTTTGAGTAAAGCAACACGGGTGATGCCTTGAGTGTGCTGAACACTAGAACTTTGGTGGACCAGAGTGTCTTGAGGGAAGGGACTGACTCACCAATTTTTGTGTTTCTGGTAGCACCTAGTGAGAGCTGAGACAGAGGACATTGTCAAGGGAGTGTCACCACATTCCTAGAGAAGCGGGAGAGCTGTGGGGCTCATAAAGTAGGAGAATCTGAGGGAAGGGGAGACAGAAGCTAGAGGAGGAACGGGAAGCTGAAGCACAGGGGGAGGTAGTAGATGCTCCGAGCTTTCCGGGTAATGTTGATGTAGGCGAAGGAAGCGCCCTTTCACTCTCTTATCAGTGTTTCCAAGCTTCCTCTTCCTTAAGCTCTCGAGGCAACCCTCCCCCATGGGAGAAATCCGAGAGAGGAAGTAAACAGTTTTCCTCTATCTTGGGGGAAGGACTGGGGTTGGAAGGAAACATAATTCACTCATCTCAACTTCTCCCCAGACCGCCCACCTTCAGGTTCCACAAAGGCGCCGCTTCCTCCCTTCACCAAAACATCTCCACGAGTTCCCAGGCCTGATTCACCTCCAGAAGTGACGCCCAGCTCTTCTTTGTCATCCCCTTTCCTGACCATAAGAAGCTCTTCAAGGGTGGAAGTTTCTAAGCTTTTGGACATCACAAACTCCTTTGACAATCTGAGGAAGACTCTCCAACCCCATAAAAATGCATGTACATGACAGACAAAATTTTATGTAGTCAGGACCTTGCAAAGAGATGACGTCTTCGGCACAAGGAATCCTGGTTAAGATTCCTGAACAGGTTTATGAACTCCTGCCAGTGTGGCCTGGGCAAGTTACTTTTACTTCTCTGTGCCTTGTTTTTCTCATCTGCGATAGTACCCACTTCACTGTTGTCACAAAAGCTAAATGACATGATACTAGTAAAACCCCTTATAACTGTTCACCAGATGATAACTATTTGATAAATGTTGGCTCTTAATGTTACAATATCCCTTTTGTGGTAACTTATTGTGACATTTGGGGATGTGTCCATCCTTCTATGTAGAAATAAGTCCATGCAACTAAGTAAACAAGGAAGTTGGTATTGAGCTAGTTCAGGAAAAAAAAAAATGGCAGCTGGTAGTGGGACTAGAGAGCGGTACCTCAATGTCCATTCCACTGAAGGACTTGCATCTTCCTTATCCACAAGTAGAAGGGCATGTTCATGTCAAGCGCTGTATGTATATTATCTCGTACATGTACGGAAGGAAGCACCATTATCCTTACTTTACATAAACTGAGACCCGGAAAGGTTAAGTGACTTGCCTAAGTCACACAGTTACTCAGTGGTGGGCCAAGGTATAAGAGTCAGATGTGACCTTCACGCTGGTGTTAACTCCACAGTCTCCTCAAGGTGAGTGAGCAGGGAAGAGTTGGCCAGCAGGAGCCAAGGACAAGGAAGCAACCCTCCTTGGGAGCCTGCGGACCGGGCTGCTGGGCAGACAGGCTGCATCTCTGACACAGGAGGGAAGAGTGGCCTCTGCAGCCGGACTTGGTCTCCTCCCTCCGGGACCTCCTGGAAGCCTGTGCTGGAGGTTGGTGTGCACTCAGTGCCCGAGGTTTGAGCCTGACCCTTCCATCTTCCACCTGCCCCTGCTGCACCGGCCAGGTGGCCTGGAGCTTCTGGGACAACCTGCCTCGCTCTCTCTCCAGAGTCCAAGCCCCTTGTCCCCCTCCAACCCTGGGAAACAGTCAGCCTTTATCTGTTTCTCTCAGTGCCTCTTCCCTGCTATCTTCCTTCCTCTCTAATTGTTGGTCACAATGTCTTGTCTATACTTTTTTGAAAATAATAAAAAGGAGGTGGAAGGAAAAAGAATAAATTTCCAGGAATTGTTTCAAGACTGCTGCTCAGAGCAAAGCTGCACGGCTGCCCTCACTGCACCACAGCCGCCTCCCCGATGTGTGAGGACCCTCGCCTCCTGCCCGCCCCTCTCTTCCTCTCGGGCTCTCCCAGTTCGGGTGCCACCCTCCCCTCCCCCTCAAATCCACGTGAAAACTGCAGAATTCACATTATTTCTTCCTGAGGGAGCAGAACTCCCGCTAAGCCTCTGGCAGAAGGAGCCACTGTGGCTTCCGCCCGGTGCAAGTGCACAATGGGGGACAGGCAGAGGCAGGGGCTGGAGCAGGTGGAGGCGAGGCCCGGGGAGGAAGGGGAACGGCCAGGAGTGTGGCCCATGAGGAGAGGACAGAGACCAGAGTGAGGGTCTCTCACAGAGGGATCTTGGTCTAGCAGAAACAACGCGTCCGTAGCTTAAAGGCACGGAGAGGAGGGAAAATTCTCAGGAGACGCATCACTGAGAAAAGACAACGATGGGACAAAAACTAAGATCAGACGCAAGAGGAGACAGACAGCAAAACTATCTGAAAAAAATCAAAGCAAACCACATTTCGTATTATCGTAGCTCACGACAGGAATGTCTGATAAGTTAAGAAAACCACAAAATTAAAACTGTCTCTTCCCCTGAAGATGGATAGGGTGATAGTGGCACAAAAGTGTAATTGCACATAATAACACTGAACTTTATACCTTAAAATGGTGAAAGGAGTAAAAGTTGTGCACGTTTGACCACAGTAAAATTTAATTAGCAAATGTTTAAATCCCTTCCTTGAATACATAAACAAAATATGATATGCACATGCTGTAGAATACTACTCACTCATGGAAGGGAATGAAGTACATATGCTACAATGTGGATGAGCCTTGAAAATATGCAAAACAAAAAAAAAGCAGACACAAAAAAAAGTCACCTATTAAATGATTCTATGTATAGCAACTCTCCAAACTAGGTCTAAGCTATAGACAGAAAGCAGACTGGTGGTTACCAGCTCTCAGCTATGCCACAGCCTTGAGACCTGTGGACATTCTGTGCTCCCCGTGCACCGGAAATGCCACAAGGTCATCACTGTGGCACCCTCTGGATAGTCCTGAGCATCGTGAAAACACAGGGTTAAAAGCAAGGGGAGCCATGCATGCCCACTGAGGGCACCCACATGGCCTAACTGCTTACTGCAGCAAGAAGATCCAGTACAACACTAGACATCCTCCAGACGGGCATTCTGCCTGCAGGTGCTATCATGTGCCACCTGGGGCTAGGTACCCCGAACACCCAAGATCTATGTCACCGTCATCTTCTATAATCCCAAGACCAAAAGGAGAATTGTGAAGCTACACTTGGTTCGACAAAGGTCATCTCTGCCAACAAAGCTGTGAGGTCGGTGTGGTGGCTGGAGGTGGGCAAACTGACAAACCCATCCTGAAGGCCAGCCAAACCTACAGGTGATAAGGCATAGAGGGTCTGCCGGCCATGAGTCTGGGTGGATGTGGCCATGAACCCTGTGGAGCGTCCTTTCGAAGGCAGCAACCACCGCACGTGGGAAAACCTCCCACCATCCATGGAGATGCCCCTACTGGCCACAGTGGTTTCATCACTGCTGATCAGACTTGGTGTCTCCACGGAACCAAGAGTCCACGCAGAAGTGAGAAAAGTGGAACTGAGGGGCTCCACAAACATCCTTCTGCCACTTACAGAAAAAACTACTGCGGTTGCCAGGAGCTGCAGAGAAGGAGAAATGCCACAGAAGGAGACCGCTGAGTGGGTATAGATTTTCCTACTAGGTATTTGACTGAGGTCAGATAACGTAGCAACGTATATGTGGGGTACATCACAGGAACTGTATGCTTTTAAGTGGCTAGTTTTATATTGTAAGAATTTCCCCTGGACTGAACTTTTCTTTAATCCGCACCAGCCAGTGAATGTGTGACCCTACGGCATACAAGAGGGCCCAGAGCCAGGTGGCTCTGCCATGTGTACAGTATGGCTTCTCTGGACCCCAAAAAGGATAAAGTCACCCATCCCCCCTTTCCACAATGGTGTCTCAAGGATCGATCCGGATCTGAGGTGGGAGTGTGCAAACAGCCTTGCTCACACAGGGCATCAAACGTAAGTCATGGGCCCAGAGCCCCTAACCCTTGCTTGGAAGGAGAGAAACGCAGGGAAGTCTTATCCCTTTCCCACTTCCATTCCTGATCACCAGCCCAGCCACACACGCCTGCCTCCCAGAGGCCAGAGTCTTGAGAAGACGATGCTCCCTCCCCGTCCAGTATTCTCCCTAACTCCAGGCACAGATCTCCCCCTCCCGCCTTTTGAGTTTTCTCTCTTCCTCGATTCTCATCTCTAATCCCCAAACAAAGGCAGGGAGTTGGAAACCGTATGGGGAGAAAAGGGAAACAGGCAGGAGTCACCAGAATCATTAAAAACCGGACTGGCTTTTCAGATTTGTTTTAGCTGCTTTACCTTGATGGCTCATTTAGATCTCACACCATCCCTTTCTGCAAATACTATCATCCCCATTTTGCAGAGGAAAGAACTAAGGTTTAAAGAGGCCAAGGCACACAGCTGTGAGTGAAGAGCTTGGGTTTTAATGCTTGTACCATTCCTGGGTCTGTAGCTGGGACATTCTCTCTAACTGGATTGGACAAATACAGAAAAAAAAAAAAAAAAAAACCCAGCCCTCTCCCACAGAGCTGGAGCCAGTGATAGCTATTTCCGGATGAAAGGCAGTCCTGAAGCCAGCAGCAAAGCCAGACCCACAGCCACTGTCTCCTCAGCCTCAGCACGGTTCCCTAACGTCCAGATCTGCAGGACCGTGGTGCTCCCAAGGGAAATTCAGGTGAGTGTCCCCATCTTCCCAAGAGACAGACCTGCCCTCAGTGCCCATGAACAGCTCCCTTTGCTTCTGAAACCTGTTGTTTTCATGATGCTCTTGCAGCCTCATAGTTCAGGAGAGACAAACGCTTACCAAGGATACGATGGTGGTGTCCCCCTCTTATAGCCCAAATGGCAAGACAGAGCAGAGCAGGAACCTCTAAAGAGGACATGTGCCAAAGTGCCAAGAATTAAAGTGCTAGGAGAGGGGAAGACGAGAAACCACCTGGCACTGAGGGACCAGCTGGGTTGGGAAGGAAGAAACCTTGTTGGGCACAAACAGTCCTCACCTCTTCCAGCACTGAAATTCCTTAACAAAGTGTTTCTGCTCTTGGGTCAAAGCCGGCAAGTCATAGTTCCAATGTAAACATACATTTCTTGCCTTTCTAGGCCCAGAATCTTTTCCCAAAGTCCCCAAATTGGTGTGTGCTTTCTGCCTGGGGGACATAAGACTACTTTTAAGGTCTCCTTTCTCTTTCAACTTCCTCTTCTTCCCAACAGAAGAAGGAAAGCCTTTGCTCGTCCTCATGTCAGCCAAATGGAGCTCGGGGCCTGGCCCCTTGTCGGGGCCCACTGTGGTGCCTGACAGTGACTTTAGAGAGATCCACAATTTGACAGACCTGCTTGAATTATTCAACCACACCTTTTCTGAGTGCCACTCAGAGCTCAATGAGGATATCAAGCGAGTGGTCCTCTTTGTGTTCTATCTGGCCATCTTTGTGGTCGCACTGGTGGAAAATCTCCTGGTGATTTGTGTCAACTGGCGCCACTCAGGCCGCATGGGACTGCTGAACCTCTATGTCTTCAACATGGCCATAGCGAACCTGGGCATCATCTTGTCTCTGCCTGTGTGGATGCTGGAGGTCACGCTAGACTACACCTGGCTCTGGGGAAGCTTCTTCTGCGGTTTCACTCACTACTTCTACTTTGCCAACATGTACAGCAGCATCTACTTCCTGGTGTGCCTCAGTGTTGACCGCTATGTGACGCTCACCAACGCATCTCCCTACTGGCTGCACAACCAGCACCGAGTGCGGCGGGCCGTGTGCGCAGGTGTCTGGGTCCTCTCAGCCATCATCCCACTGCCCGAGGTGGTCCACATGCAGCTGCTGGGTGACATACAGTTAGTATGCATTTTCATGGCACCTTTTGAAACGTTCAACACATGGGCTCTGGTGGTAGTGCTGATCACTGCTGTCCTGGGCTTCCTGCTTCCCTTCCTTCTCCTCGTGGTCTTCAACGTGCTGACACTCCGCTGGCTTCAGAAGCAAAGACAGCCTGAGGGCTGGCGCCACTGCTGCCTGGTGTGTGCCTATATAGCCGTCTTTGTCATCTGCTGGGGACCCTATCATGTGACTCTGCTGCTGACCACTCTCTATGGGACCCATTTCTTCCTCCACTGCTATCTGGCCTACCTACTCTATTTCTTCGTTGACATTATCGACTGCTTCTCCATGCTGCACTGTGTCGCCAACCCCATCCTTTACAACTTTCTCAGCCCGAGCTTCCGTGGCCGACTGCTGAGCGCTGTGGTCCATTACCTTCCAAAGGACCACGCCAGGGCGGGTGGTCAGGCTTCTTCCTCCTCCTCCACACAGCACTCGATCATCATCACCAAGGAGGGCAGTATACCCATGGCAGCAGGTCCCCAGCCCACCCAAGCCTGAACTCCAGCACCCTCTTTGTCTCCAAATATCTCATCTCCACTCTGCAATTCCATAGCCAGGTGAGATAGATTCTAGGCTCCACCACTGGTAAAACAGGCTGGAGGAGAAGGTGAGAGATTGAGGGGTAGGGTGGAGAAATGGTGGGGGGAGGTCAGGGCACTCAGGGCCCATTTGGAGTATATTTTGGTTTTGGTTTTTGTTTTTCGGTGTTGTTTTTGGTTTTGTTTTTTGTTTTTTGTTTTTTGAGACAGGGTCTCGCTTTGTAGTTCAGGCTGGCCCTGAGCTCACTATGTAGCCCAGGCAAGCCTTAAATTTAACAATCCTCTTGCCTTTTCCTCCCGAGTGCTGGGATTACAGGTGTGAGCCTGTAATCCCACCTGGCAATTTGGAGTATATTTTAAAATACCGAGGTAGGAAGCAACAGAGGGGAAGGAGGGATAAAGGACAGGTCCTTCCTTGTTGCACTATTTGTTTCAGTCTGTGTCTAAGGGGACCAACACCTGCACACGCAAGAAGTGAAATAAGAGACACACCCATGGCTCTGGATCCCTGACAACTCTGCACTACAGCTAGGTTTAGAAAGGACGCTGAGTTGGGCGTGGTGGCTCAAGCCTGTCATCCCAACACTCAGGAGGCAGAGCCAGGAGGATTGCTGAGTTCGAGTCTTGCCTGAGCTACACAGGTGAGTGAGCTCAGGGCCAGCCTGAACTACAAAGTGAGACCCTGTCTCAAAATAAATAAGTAAATACATAAATAAATTTTTTAAATTAAAAAAAATAAGAAAGGGAGCTGAGACTCAGAGACGGTCTGCACAGAAAACAGGTGTACACATCTCATAAATCACCCTGGCCAGAAAAACAATGAACTCCACGGGACCCTTACAAAACTTTGCTTTTCTGCGTGTGCTTGTTGATCTTCCAGCTCACTGTGCAGGTTGTGGGGACAAGAGGCCAGAGGCCAAAGAACCAGGAGGCATCAGCAGGACAGTCCCTTAATATGCATCCTCAGTGCCATGATAAGCAGAGGGGTATGGGCACATGGGGGTGGGCTGAAGTTGGTCTGAGACACGCACCCTTGGGTCGGCAGGATGGTCTCTCCACCCTCGACCGCTCAGGAAACCCAGCTCCATCTCCTTGCTGATGTCCTCCCCTCCCCCTCGTCCATCCTGCCTCTCCTCCCCTGAAGCAGATGCACCGTCTCAGAGCCCGAGCTCCTCACAGCAGAGCTCCCAGCTTTGGGTCTAGACACCATCCTCCAGGGCAGTGATGGCCAACCTTTTAGAGCTCTCAGTGATAACAAACAGCCATGGGTAGGACGCCAGTAGGCTAGCCACCGCTGCTCCAGGGAGACTCAGAGCTCTCCATCTGTCACCTCCAGATCACAGGAAGATATCGGGGGACATCCATTCCAGGTACAGGCCTTGCAAACACCTGCAGCAGGTGCTGGCAGTTGCTGCGACCCTTGGCGTTTGTCCCTTGCACAGGGTTGGGGAAGGCCAGAGTGGAAATTGCCCTGCTCTGTCATAGGGCAAAACTCTGGCACTAGTCACCTCTTCCTGGACATGTCACAGGAAGAACTGATATAAAAGCCGAAGAACAGGTTCTAGTTTCTGCCTTTCAATTCCATGTTCTTGGCCTGCCGTTGTGGAGTGTGAAAACTTGCAGATGAAATCACTTATCTCTTTGCTATCTCCTCAGCCCTGCTCAAGAGCCCAGTGTGCCCAAAGAAACGTTTAACTTAGAATAACAACTAATTTCCCAGAGTGCATCTCCCTTCCTCTTATCTCTGTGCTCTCTGGAAACATTTAAATACATGCCCCAGAGTGCACAAACCCAGGTTTGTCAGCAGTGCAGAGGGAGGCCGTATCTGCCACCCACTGCTCACTGGGCCCAAGCTCAAGGGTCCTAAACTACAATAGCTGCTTGATAGCACCAGGCTAAAGGCTTTCAGAGCCAAGAGCCTGGGTACGGTAAGGGTTTAACCTAACAATGCAGGAATCACGTTAAAATTGTTCCCACTTAGAAAGCAAAAAGCAATCCAAGATCAGATACTCCTACCACTCTCCTCTTGGGCTAACCAAGGATGCCATAGAAGCCATTTCCCAAGACCAGCGTCACCCTGGCAGAATGAATACTTCCTTAGGGCCCTTCCCCCACGCGAGGGAAGAGTGGGGAGTGACTGTGCAGACTGGTACAAGACTGTGCTGCTCGGCCAGTGCTTTCTGAGAACAGATGAGACCAGGGCCTGGCCCCTATGCCCTGGGACCATGTGAAATGCATCACGCCCTTCCTACTAGAGGTCTGTCTGCTCTGTTTCAGCATATTGGTACCAACCTTGTGCAATTAGGTCAAACCTCTGCTTCTCTGTTCCGGTCTTCCTTTCTCCTCTACTTTCTGTCTGCAGCTCTCTGGGACAGAACACTGCTTCACCAAGAGTTAAACAGCAAGGGCAAATCTCTTACTCAGTAACGGTTCAACCGGGTGCCTGCAGAGACCACTTTATGGGCTGTATCCTTGAAAACCTTGTCTTTGACTTAATTGCCCACTAAAACCAGTCAACAAGCTAATCTTGGGGAATTCCAGCTATAGGAAAGAAAAATGTGCTATGGGAAAGAATTCTGGCATTTGCTGAGACGTGCTATTGACAGGATGATGAGCTCAGAGATTTGGAAGAGTACACAAGAAAATAACTCCCATTTCAGGTTTCTTTTTTTTTTTTATTCTAAATAAAAACCACACTTTGTGCTGAACAATGGAATATAAAAGAATCAGATGTACAACGATTTTAGACATCTACTATCTGGGAAAAAAAGTTTACAAAATGTACAAAACTTTACAGCAATAGATAGTAAACACTTAAATATTAGGAGGTCAGTACTTATTAATTTAATGGAAGGAGTCAGACATCAACAACTCTTCACTGTTTCATAAGAGATTTCAGCTATTAGTGGCGGGGGGAGGACAGGTAGATTGGACAAGAGAATGTTAAAGAAACTCAAAGTCAAAAGTTTCATTTTCATTCTGATATTCAGTTTGTGACACATAATGACACTGAAACTAATGTTGTGTGCCTACTTTCTGACTCATTTGGTGCAGGACTTAGGAAAAAGGACACATGGGAACCTCCAAATAGGCAAAGGCTGCCCCATGCCCATTCCTATGCCAACAAATTCAGTGTGCATCTATGAAGGGATTTTAAATTCAGTTTTGAATCTGAGCCTCAGTGGGGTTTGGGGAATAGGGCACACCAGAGGCAAGACAATTTGCCAGTAGCAAAAAACGTGACTGGGGAAAAAGATATTTAAGCCCAAAAATTTGTCTTAAAAACAAAGTGGTACTGGTGAATCAGAATAGAAGAAAAAAAGAATTTTACCCATTTCCTGGTTCTTAAGGGTCACCTGGGCCCAACCCCCACCCCACCTCCTTTCTTCCTAACTAGTCACTGAACCATGGAACCTTCATGTAGTCTTAAGTTTTAGTACCAAATGTTAGGGTTCAGTAGAACTCCCAGTGGTTGTTGAGGTACCTATGAGCCATTGAGGTCTCTAGTATGCTGGACATTGATCCCCTTCCCTGGCCACAAGTAGCCTCAGATTTTTCCCAGCATTCCACACTGCTGTTTCCCCTTAGGAAACAGGTTGGGACTGGCTCCAAATTTGATCTAATTCTCTACAATAGCTGTCTTAAAAAGCCTAATAATCTATGAACAAGAGGGCTCTGTGAATTATGTATCTGGTCCTGAGTACAGAACAAGAAAAAAAGGAAAATGGGAGAAGAGAGAACATTCAAGGGTCAAACAGAACTTCAGAGTAACACAGCAGAGGGCAGTGCTAGTCAGCAACAGGATCCAATAAATGAACACCAACAAATCAAGTAAATACTTTCACCAGGTATCCTAGAGTACCCTTTGCCACAATATAGCATTTCAAGTAAAACAATTCAGAAAAGAATAAGCAAGAGGCAGAAGAAGCAAACATGATTTAATACGGACAGCAAGTTCATGTATGAACGGATGCCCGGAGAGACAGGGTTTGATTACTAAGCCTCTCGAGCTACTGATTCTGTTTGCTACATGTCTGACTGGGACTGACTGGGCCTCCCTGATCAACCACTAAACCTTAGGGAAATCAAAGGGAACAGTTTTTTTGTTTAGTGTTTCAAAGGGCAGAGTTTCAAGGATCTTCTTTTTGGTTTACTGGCAAAAAGGGAAAGTTTCACAGTTTCAGGTTTAGTATACAGATCACCCAGCATCCATGATGCCCTCTGTTATGCAAAAAGGTTTCTCTGGTGTATTTATCCATTCTCAGTTACCTGGCAGGGTTTGAGTAAGTACTACCTCTCTCAAATCAACCATTCAAAACTCAGTTCTCACCAAGTCTCACAGGATTCTTCATGTTTGAGAAGTGTAGTAGATACTTGATTGTACTCAAGTATTATAAATTCTCTTCTTAAATTCCTAATGGTCAGGGCAAAAAGTCTTAGCACGGCTTTCCTCGTGAGATATTCCGAATTGGGTTGATGGTGAAAGGTGAGCTATAACTGACCACTCTGCAATCCTGTCCCCTGGTGGAGACCAGAAAGCCCACCAGACAGCCCTATGCTCTGGTTCTAGCACTTGCTCAAACCAGGGCTTGTCAGAGAGGCAGCAGGCTCAATAGGGATGGAGCTTCAGTCCACCTGTGTGCCTTAGTAAAGACAGATTGGGAGCCCGACTAAATTTAGAAAGGACAAGATAGTATATAAAAAACTCTCTCATCTAACCTGATTTGATCCCCTCATCTCAGTCTCCAATCTACTCCAATACAGGAGGATATTTGATCTTTCTATTTAACCGGGAATTTAACTGGGCCCCAACTTTCTAGAACTTACATACACTGCCTAAAGGAAGAAAATGTACCTGTTTAAAAGGCTTGACATGTTCTCCCCCTAGTTGTATCCCTATTTCCCTAATCTCTGGCCAGGATAGTTCACTGGAATATGGCTACTTGTCTGGGAGAAATTTATTTTCCTGAACTCTCTTACCCAAAAGAGATGCTGGGTAATATGCATACAAAAACAAAAAAATAAATAAGTATTAATGTCCAGAAAGGCTTTGTGGGTTAAACTATTTGCTTGTGAAACAGCCTGGGATGCTGCTGAGTCGCACCAGGGGCAGTGTCAGGCTGAGGCCAGGGACTCCCAGAGCTCACCTGAGCTGGGTGAGGTAGTATGAGCTACTGAGGAGCCACCGTGTGAGATTCGAGATCTCCCTCCAACCTTCTCTGGGCAAGACTCCTTCAGAGACCAGCCAAGAATAGAGCCAAACAGCCACAAGGTCTAGGCCACCTAGTGAGGGCCTGAACCAGCTGTCATCCAACAGCACCCCCTGGAGGTGATGCACTGACAGAACAGGAACAATTCCAGCAGGTCAAAGGTGAGCGGCCACAGCTTTAGCACTGTTATCACAAAGTAAACAAGGTGCCTAACTAGGACGGACAGACCGCCCACCACCATTCAGGTCCCTTTCATCCTGAAGGGTTCACAGTCCAACACTCCACTACTTCCTGGGTTTTCCCATCTACATTACAGGCCAAACCCTCTTGAGTGGGAGACAGGATATAAATTAAGGCAAGGCTGCTGCTGTCAGATATCTCCCACTCTCCACCGGGAAACTCAAGGTCACTGGAGGCAGCCAAAACAACAAATGATTATATCAAAGTGGCTCTCTGTCCTCTCTATGCCACAGGGAAGGCTTGACTTCCCATCACTCCACAAAATTATGATTCTTTGGAAACGAGGAGAAAGAGGAGCCTCCTCTCCATCCAGCCAGATTGCTGTACCTGGCAGCACACAGGACTAACTCCATGCGCCAGCAAGGAGTCATCCCAAAGCTTCGTGACCTAACTAGAAAGCTTTGCTGCCAAGAAACTTTCACTGTCCATTGACATATTAGGGCCTCAGAGCAAGCAGGAACCTCCATCCCTGACACCTTTTCCCTGGTAAGGTGAGCACTGGAATCTGAGGTGAGTGGCCCTGCTGATGAGTCCTTTCTGAATGACCACATTCCCCAAATCCTTCTCATAGCTGGTTGTCCCAGGTGAATAATACCCATGGTGAAAACCTATGTCCACCTCTTTTATCCTGTGAGGCTGTTGGTTGGATTCTTAGCAGCATAAAACCTATCAGTAAACTAAAACTAGAGAAGCTGGGGAAGGGAATCTAGTTGACACAACAGCTTGACTAGACCCCAAAGCCAGCCTCAAAAGAATCAAAAACACAGCCCTTCGTGGGCCAGAATAGGTATGGAGGTAAATGCAACAGAGACGTTGCATTCTCAAAAACAGTAACAGCATATGTGCTATGTACTTCTTTCTTCTAAAAACACAACACAGAATAGAATCGTAACAAGGCAAAACTGTTGCTTCAGCTGGGAAGAGACCAACAGCCATCAGAAAACCACTGTCCTGGCTGCTGCCCAGGAACTCCCCCGGCTCTGCTGGGACCCAGTCAGCTGTCCGGGTTCTTTTCAGCCTCTTTGGAATGGATAATGTACATGAAGGTCTGCTCGATGGTGAAGTCAGGCGGGAGGCTGCCTTTGTGCACACCGACATGTTTGCTCATGAGGTTAAGGGTGGAACTGTAGTGGCCACAGACTGTGCAGCGGTACATGAGTGCACCTGAGTGGGTCTTGAGGTGGCACTTGATGGTCGAGCGGCCCCGGAAGAACTTGTGACACACCTTACACTGATACGGCTTCTCGCCTGTATGGATCCGCCGGTGGTAGTTGAATTCACTTGTGTGGGCAAACCTTTTGCCACAGACCTTGCAGCTGTATTTGCTGTTCCCAGGTTGGCCCTGCAGAGCCAGCTCCTCACTCAGAATCTCCTCTGCTGGCAGCTTCCGCTTCTGGAGGGCTGGGTGCTGCAGCCCCAAGCCAGGTCGTACCTCGAGGCCACTGTTGCACTTGTGCTGGCTGATGTGGTAGCGATAGGCAGCCTCTGACCTGAAGCTCTGGCTGCACAAGTGGCAGTGGAAGAGGGCATCTTCCAAGCTTTGGTGCACAGCCATGTGCTTCTCCAGGAGGTGCCAATCCACAAAGCTGCTGGCACAGACAGAGCAGGAGAAAACTGAAATGCCCAAATGGGAGAGTGTGTGCCACATGAGGCTGCAAAGATTAAGGTGGCGCTGGTCACAGACACTGCAGGCCTGGCCCTTCAAGTTCAGATGGTCAAGGATGTGGCCTCGGACCACTTGAAAATCTTTGGCCAATGCTTTCCCACAGGCAGCACATTTCAACTCTGGGGAGGCTGCCCCTGAAAAGAGACCCAGTTTCCCAGGCAGGGGCTCATTGGGGTGAACAATGATGTTGTTCTCAAATATTCCATCGCGTCGATGAAGGGTTAGCTGCCACTGGGTAAAGAACTTTGTTTCACACATGTCACAGGAGAAAAGAAAAATGCCAATGTGGGAGAGGACATGGGTCACCCGAGAGTTTCGATCCTGAAAGTGGGTCTCACAGACCTTGCAGTTGCCTGTCAGCAGGTCTACATGGTCCCTGGCATGCTGTCGGATCAGCTGAATGTTGGGCTCCAGAACTTTCTTGCACACCTGGCAGAGCATAGCCTTATTCTCCCGGTTGTCATTCTCTCCAAAGGTCAGCTCATCCTCACTGTCATCACTCAGCTCAATCACCTCCTCCACGGTCCCAATCTCCTCGGTGGCATCCTCAAACTGCAGGTCATCATCCCCCAGGTCTTCCAGCTGGAGCTCGTCCATGTGCCCAAACCCTGGATCTTTGGAGTGGTCGCTATTGCTCAGACAAGAATTGGTCCCAGTGGTGATGTCAATTGCGCTGTCAGGAGTGAAGAAGCTGTTTTTACTGAAATCTCCATTACTTTGAGCTTTGTACGGCTGACAAGAGCTCGTGCTTGTCCGGACACCCGTGCTGACAGGACCTAGGACTGGCTGGGCTGCTATACTAGTAAGAGACAGAAAAGGAGCAGGGGCATCATGGTCTTCTGTCTTTGGTGGCAATGGTGGCTGGGGCAGAGGCAGGCTGTGATTAGTGTCACTGGCAACATTTCTCTCTTCCTCCTTGTAGTTTCCTCCAGCATCAGCTGGCAACACATAATTTCTATCAGGACCAAAATGTTCCCCACCACCCCGGAGTTCTCCAAGCGGTTGGGCAGGATCTGCTGAGGAACAACTCAGAATACCAGACTGGCTCTCACTGGTGCTGGTCAGAGGCTTGGCCACAGTAGTGCTTTCCAAGTCAGGAAATGTAGAGTGGCAAGCCTGGAGAAGGTCCTCCATCCCCAGACGCTCAGCCACCTCATAGATGACCCCAACATTGATCAGATCTGTAAAGAGCTCTGATGTGTAGACAAAGCTCAGAATCTTCTCAAAGTTGGCAGGGGTGATGAAGTCCACCACATAGGTCCTGGCAGCATCAAGCCCAGTATTCAGAAAGAGGTTCTGGAAGTAGCCTGCTGCACAGGCCAGCACAGCCTTGTGGGCAGGGAAGGAACGGCTTCCCACCACAATAGTGACATCACACATGGTCTCTGAGAGTCGACACTTATTGAGTTCCTTTAGCAGGTTGTTAGGGTGGTTGGTGCTTTGAAGTTTGATCCTCATGCCCATCTTAGCAGCTCCCACAAAGTTGTCTCCTTAGCAGCACGGTTAATCTGTGAATAGCAAGTGAAAAAGATGGAGGGCCAAACATCTCCCTGCAAGAAAGGCTCTGAGAAGAGACCCCATTCTGAGAAGATACATATTCTGCTGGGGGAAGGGACTACAACAGTGGCAAGACAATAACCTTTTTCCCTGCACATACCCAACCCAGAGAAATCTCCCCCAAATCATGACAAAACCCAAAAAGTGAAAAAATCTGATTTGCTTGATCTTTTGTCAGTAAGAGGATGTGGGCCTCAGGCCTTACAGCTAAGTAGAAAGCATTCCTTCAAACATAATTCTGTACCTCATTATCGGCATAACTAACTCAAACTTTTCATATTTATGTTCTCTCAGACACAGACTTTATCTCAGTAAGTACAGTCTCTTCCTTCAAGACACCAAACGCCATACATACAACTTCAACACGATTGTCAAAGCTCAGTTAGGTACTGAGGAAGAGTTAGGGGGCGCCATCTTTAGTTTTGTAACTAACTGTCCCTAAATAAATCTCTAAATAAGTCTCACATTCTTGAACTGCCATCTCTCCCTACTTTAACTACAGGCCTACTCTGGCCCTTTTATTATAATTCTGGCCAGTTCCAGTATTCTATAGATGAAGTTCACTCAGAACCAAAAATGGCAAAGCGGAGTAGAACACAACTGTAGTAATGTCACTAATATGCTTTATTCCCTTTTCCCACCCTTTTCGGGTACTGGCCTCGTACTGACGCTGTACTAACAGATTTACTCAATGTCCTGAAAAACGCTTGATTAGCTGTGACTCCTACAGTCTAGCTCAGGGCCACTTTTTCCTTTCTCCATTTTTGCATGTTTGTTCAGTCTCACGACTCGC
This sequence comes from Thryonomys swinderianus, assembly GCA_004025085.1. NCBI lineage: Eukaryota > Metazoa > Chordata > Mammalia > Rodentia > Thryonomyidae > Thryonomys > Thryonomys swinderianus. Next base: position 17,705 of record PVIC010024836.1, read on the forward strand.
CCTGCGCCAAACAGCGCGTTTGCCCTCTCACCAAACTCTACCAACAACGCCCAACTTTTTCTGGGGCCCAGCAAGCCTCTGAGTATTGTTAGGTACCAGCTAGGCATCTCCCCGGCCCGAGGGGCCACTCGTTCACGGTAGGCGGGTCAGGGCACGGGCAGCCTGAGCGGGGACGGAAGAAGGGCTGCTCGGAACTTCCGAGGACACCCCTACAATGCGACCCTCCGCCGGGTCAAGTCCGCGCAGGCTGCGCGTCGGAGCGGGCTGGGACACTCCCCCTGGGAGGCCCGCGCGCCCCAGTCCCCCCACAGCCCGCGCGGGGTTCAGCCGGGTGACCTCAGCAGGGAGCGGTCGCGGCGGGCAGCGGGGGCGCGGTGGGCGGCGGACCGAAAAGAGGACACCGAGCTGCGGCAGGGAAGGCGGCCGATCCGGGGCGCGCGGCGGGGGGATGGGGTCGGCCGAGGGCAGCGCGCAGGAGAAGCCCAGCGAGAGCAACCGAAAGGCCGGGCCGGGATCGGGCTCGGCCAGGGGCAGCCCTCGCCCGGCCGCGCTTACCCGGCTCCGCGGGGCCCGAGCACCATCGCCGCCGCCGGCTCACACAAAGGCCCTGGCCCGCTGTGCCCGGCCCGACGAGGAGGCGGCGCCGCCGGCCGCGGCCAGACTCTCCATCCGCCGAGCCGCTCGCCGCGCCGGCCCGGGCCTCCCCCGCCGCCCGGCCCGCAGCGCCCCCCGCCGTCCCGGAGGAGGCAGCGCCCCCCGCCGAATAACACCACCCCCGCGCGGGCCCAGGAGGAGAGGGCGCCTCGACCGCGGGGACAGCCGGAGATTTTCCAAGCGCTGATCAGGCTCGTGTATACAGGATCGTCCTCTACCAACCCTGGGACAACTGGGAGCGAAAACCCTGTCCAAACTGAGTTCTCACCCTCTGCCCAGTCTCCACCTCATAGATCCAAAAGCTTCCCACAAAGTCTGCTGTTAAAGTTTTTAAAAAAAAGTTACAGGCGGGCCAGAGATTTAGCTCAGTGGTTCCCGCGCCTGACTAGCAAACACAAGGTCCCTGGTTTGATCCCCGGTTACCATGTACAACAATACCGGGCACACTGATTCATTCCCACCAGCAATCAGTACCACATATTACAGTGCCAAACGTGGTGGCTCACACCTGTCATTCCAGCACTCGGTGAGGCAGAGGCAGAAGAATTGCTGAGTTTGAGGCTTGCTTGAGCTACATAGTGAGCTCAGGGCCATCCTGAGCTACAAAGCCAAACCCTGTCTCAGATTAGATAGGTAGATAGATAGATAGATAGATAATAGATAGATAGATGATAGATAGATAGATAGATAGATAGATAGATAGATAGATAGATAGATAGATAGATAGATAATAGAAAGAAAGAAAGAAAGTTAGTTGCAAGTTTGGGCAGGAGATTTAGCTCAGTGGTTCCTGCACCTGCCTAGCAAGGGCAAGGTTCCTGGTTCTATCCCCAGTAACCACATACAATACCAGGTGTGGCGACTCATGCCCACCAGCAATCACATACCACAGTGCTGGGTGTGGTGGCTCATGCCTGTAATCCCAGCACTCAGGAGGAGAGTCGGGAGGATTGCTGAGTTCGAGGCTTGCTTGGGCTACATAGTGAGCTCAGGGCCAACCTGAACTACAAAGCAAAACCCTCAAAAAAAAAAAAAAAAAGAAAAACAAAAAAGAGTTGCAAGCTTGTGGGAGACAGGATAAAAGGGTGCAGTCAGAACCCTCCAGCCCCCCATGAGTCCCACAACCAAAAAATCAACAAACAACAAAATTGGAACCTTGAGAAAAGTACTCAACCCAGACTCAACTCTTGCTACTCTAAGCAGCAGCAGAAGGTGGCCCAATACTCAGAGCTCACTGCACCTTTCTTTGGTACCAAGCCTTCAGGTCCATAATTCTAGCATGCATAAAACAGGGCAGTTATCCACAATCACCTTATAGTTGAGGACCTCACAGGTTAGGGCAGACATCCTTAAATCTGAGTAAATCAAGTAAGTCCAAGTAAGTAAGTTGTCCGCAGTTCTGACACAAGTTTATTTGATTAATTTTATGTCTCCACTAAACTGTGGTCTGCAGTTTCGTGCATGACTCTGTCCTCACTCTTACCACACCTGGCTAGCCTAGATGATGGATGCTTAATACACCCTGTGTGGGGGCAGGGACGAAGGAATGAATGAGGGAGTACTTGAGGGCTGGCCTGCTGGTGGACCCACTCCTGTCCCTCCTTCCTAATGGCCAGGTACAGGAAGTCACAGCACCCACTGTGCCTTGGGAGCCCAAGGTAGTTAGTTCCTGAAGCCTGTCCTCGCCTGTGCCTTTTTGAACTCTATTCTCAACTCCTCTCCTCAAATGCTCTTGCCCGAGAGTAGACATAAACCAAAACAACTTACCCTGACTTATGCCCACACCGCCACCAAAGACTTCCCTGCCTCCACCACAGAGAAGAATCCCAGAACCCCAAGACCCTTCAGTTCCACCCTCTCCCCATTCTCATCTGTTCCCTGCTAGGAGACAGCAGGCCATCTCCAGGACAGGCACATCCAGGTGGGCTTATGCAATACCTCAGTGACAAATGAGAATGAAGGGACAGGCAGGATGTTGCCCATCGATTTAAGTCAGTTTGGCCATTCAGTAACAGCCAGGTTTCTTGATGACTTTGGGAGACTGCGTGTCTTCATTTCACTTGGTACACAAAGCAAGCACTGTATCCAATGCCACCAAATATGCAGCACTTATCAGCTAAGAGACACAAAAACAGCCTTGGGACTTGCCTTTATAGTTTGGAGGTGAGAAATTCTATGTGGCCCTATAATAAAATAGTCACTTGGAGGGGCTAGAGATTTAGCTCAGTGGTTCCCGCGCCTGCCTCGCAAGCGCAAGGTACGGAGTTTGATCCCCGGTAATCACATACAATGCTGGGCAAAGTGACTCACATTCACCAGCAATCAATACCACATACCACAGTGCTGGGCGTGGTGGCTCACACCTGTAATCCCAGCGCTTGGCAGGCAGAGACAGGAGGACTGCTGAGTTCGAGGCTTGCCTGGGCTTCATAGTGAGCTCAGGGCCAGCCTGAACTACAAAGCGAGACCCTGTCTCAAAAAAAAAAGTCACTTGGAGACCAATGCTACATGTCATTTTTCATTTCATTTCATTTTTCCTAAAATCCCTGGTACTGCAGTTTTTTTCTGCTCCACCAGAGAGCAACCTTTCTGCACTTATGCATCATGTTTGGCAAAGGATTGTCTGATCTCCACATACACGCTTGTGTTAGGAGAGCCGTCTAGAGGTTTCCAGTGACCCAGAGAAATTCCCCAAATTCCATGACAGTGTTTCCACTTTTCAGCTCTAACTTTGAAAAGTCAGTAAATAAATAAATAAATAAGAAAAAAGTCGATGTCTCACTGGAGGAAGACTTTCGGATGCAGAGCAGGAACTGATTCTTAACCTGGGGCTAGAAAGAGAGCCCTCTTTTCCCCACTCCACCATGCGGCTATTAGTCCTAAGTCGCCCCAGTTAGGTTCTGGAAATGTAGAACTTTCCCTGGGGTGAAAGAGCTGCCCGAAATGGCCTCTGGCTCCGAGGTCCTGTCCTGAGATCGCCAAGTGTGGACTTTGTGTCAGTGCAATTCAGGGGTGAGACTGAGGCTGCTGACCAAGGCTGAGATAAGGCACCTGAGGGTTCCCAGGCTCTGGGCTAGGGTCCAGATTCCTCCCAGGGATCAGCGGGCTGTGGGAGTTGGCACATCAGATTAATAAAGTGTACCCTCCTCATGTCTTATATTCCCTTTTCCACCGTGTATCATTATCTTCAAAGGAGTTAGTTGGAATACAAGAAAAAAAAAGATCCTTACAAAAAAGAAACAGTGGCCAGAGATTTAGCTCAGTGGTTCCGGCGCCTGCCTCGCAAGCGCAAGGACCTGAGTTTGATCCCGGTAACCACATAGAATGCTGGGTGAGGTGGCTCACACCCACCAGCAATCAATACCACATACCACAGTGCCGGGCATGGTGGCTCACGCCTGTAATCCCAGCACTTGGCAGGCAGAGACAGGAGGATTGCTGAGTTCGAGGCTTGCCTGGGCTTCATAGTGAGCTCAGGGCCAGCCTGAACTACAAAGCGAGACCCTGTCTCAAAAAAAAACAAACAACAACAACAAAAAACCCTAAAAGGAAACAAACAGATAATGACACAAAACTTTCCTTTTAACTCTGTTCTGTGAACTACCCAGCTGTGCTACAAGGGCTGGTAGCGGCTACTTTATAGAATGAACTAAATGGAAGTCAGCCAGTTGACGCTGAGCTATCTGTTCCTCTCTTTCTTGGTCACATCCCTAACTTTCCTGTCCACTCTCCATCCTAGCTGGATTAAGCCTTGTTTGCTTATCTGCTAAGCTATAAAACTCGTGTGTGGGTCACTTCTGTCTCAACATTTGGAGATATGCCGCAGTACACTTCCGTGGCAGGGTCTTTGCACCCCCACCCCCACCTTCTCTCAACACGGTCAGATTCAGGAATTAAGTTCTCCCTGGAAACACAGACAAGTCTTTCAGCGTTTTTAATTATCAGAAGTCTTGAAGTGTTAGGGATCATCTTCCAAATTCATGTATTTATTTTTTTACTCACTAAATAAATCGGAGGCTAATCTGACCAAGCACCGTGTGAGGCAGTGTTGACATGATTGGCATGTTATAAAGAGACTTCCATTTAAATACGATGTGTATATCATACATATGCATGTACGTATGGGGTTTTGTTTGTTTTCCATGGTATGAAGGACTGAGCCCAGGGCTTTCACACAAAGCTACGTCCTTACCCGTTTTCAATTTTTTATTTTGAGATAGGATCTCACTAAGTTGCCCTGCTAGAACTTGCAGTCCTCCTACTCACCCTCCTAAGTAATTGTGGTTACAGGTACATTATACCAGGTACATGTGTGTACTTATCATGTAATGGAGGAAGCAAGGAAAACAAAATCCCACCCACCAACAAAACAGACAAATAATACATAACATCTTTCATATACAAAAATCCTTTATTATTGAGGGAGAGAGAGATGTATTTTTTAATGCAGGGCACTATAGAAACTATAGTTAACCTATAGAATCCACAGTCAGTGGCCATTAGGTTTGGGGACAGTCACCAGCTACTAGAAGGGATAGGGAAGAAGTCAAAGCACAAGACAGTTGCAAGAACAGGACCAGGGAGGGGAAAAGGAGGACGTGCACCTGGGGTTGGGAAAGGGGACAGTGTCTCCGTGATGCAGCCCGGGGATCCAGAAGTTCAGTGCTGAGGATCAAAATAAAACAAACAAAACACAAAACCAAATCATGTTTTATGTCCTATAAAACTCTTACTGGCCACCCACTGGGGAAAGTGGGGGGGCGGGTCTTGAGCCTCTGTTGTCCAAGCCCCCTGTAGACGGAAGGACTGGTGCGTGCCCTCCTCTGGTGGCATGGTCTGTGGGGCACATGCAGCACCCGCAGGGGCCAGGCACATAAATAGCCCGTTCCAGGCACCTGGTGCGAATGCTGCCCTGGCTCCTCAGGTCCCCCTCTTCCCAGCAGCCTCCCAAGGACGGCCCCACATTACCTCCTTTTTCACCAGTTTCACATGAATGAAATAAGACGACACAAGGATCTATGTTGACCCGTCTCACCTTATGCCCTTGAAATGCCAACCCCCAGGGATCTCATGTGCTATTTTCCATACTCTGTCAATGGTAATATTATGAAGGCTGCAATTACAGACTCAGTACCTCTGAAAGAACCTGGATTCGCCAGCGAAGATTAACACTAGATTTCCACAATGAACTTATTTTCGCCATTTGTATAAAATACTATGGCAAAATTGCACTGTGATTATCTTTATGGCTAGTGCATAACGCTGGAGGAGAGTATGTCACCCAGATATAGCTGCCCATATCATTATCTGGCCGTCAGCAGGACCGAAATAACCATCTAATGAGAGCAGAATGATACCGGAAGTACCGTGTAATCAGTGAACTGCAGTTATTACGGCTCTTGTGCCCTCTCACCCAGCAGTAGGTGGGGCCAGACCCAGTCTCTGGTGCAGGGAGCTGCACACAGGTGGGAACACCACCAGCCAGCTCCTCAGGTCCCGGGCTGGCCCCTGGAACCAGGGGGGCGGGTGTCAGGGCACAGAGAGAGAGGCAGGATGCCGTCTGTGATTACTGGGACTTCAAGCCTCTCTGCTCCTCTCCTCTCCACCCCTCTTTCTTCGGAAATCGATGAAAAGAAACCCATCAGCTGAGCTGCTGTCCCTGGATGTGGGCAGCCCCTGTCAAGGCAGAAGGCTCTGGGTTTGAGTCGACACCTCCCTGGGGCGCTGTCACACTTGCAGACAAGTGAGGAACCCGCCAGCAGCTCAGGCCAGACATCCACCCTGCCGGGCCAGCGGGGTCGCAGTGCAGCCGGCGCAGCCCTCTGCACAGGTGCCGCCCTGAACAGTCCGCCTATACTCCGTCCTCCGCGCTACCACCCTGAGAGGCGCCGTCCTCACCCTGATCGCCCCACTTGTCCAGGTGAAGAAAAGGAGATGCGGAAGGTGACGTGAGCAGCCAAGGGGACCCAGGCAGAGAGCGGCAGACGCAGACCCCCTGCGCCCCCGCCGCGGCCCTCACCTCATTCCGCTCTGGGAGGGTACTTGAGGGCTCCAGAGCTGGGGACGTTCTCTTGATTCGTGTCAGTAGATGTGTCTGGGGTGAAGCAAATCATGCAATGAGGGGAGGTTGTTCTGACCGTCGCTTTCGCCCAGGCCCACGGGGAAGGGCTGGCGACGGAGGCCGGCACTGGGAGGAGCTGGGGAGACGCGGAAGCAGCACAGTCTCCCCGGCCCTTCCTCCCGGGGCGGCAGAGAGGCCCCCACTGTGAGTCCTGGGAGGACCCGACCGGGATCCGACCTGACTGGGAGGAAGGGGCAAGAACAGTCAACAGGAGCCCCTCGAGCGGTCGTTTCCCCCTCAGAACCCCGAAGCACACTCCCTCACACCCCTACCTGGCTGGCTGCTCCTCTTGCCCATAAGTCCCACGAAGAAATCGTGCATGTCACCTGCGGAAAAGGCCGACACCGTCAACAGACGCAGTGCCGGTTACCCTTTCTACCTGCCTCTCCGCGTTCCGGGAGTCCCTGCCTCGGCAGGGCCCTGGCTTAAGACCTTCACAGCCACCTCTGGGTTCCCGAGAAGCAGCCGGCGGAGGAGACACCCCACGGCCCTCCCGCCTGCTTTTGTCCTTACTGCCCTAGGAAAAGCTGGCTGAGAAACCGTAGCTGGCATATTGTCTGCACCAGCTGGATGGGGCCAGCCAGAAATGCCCTCTGGGCTCCATGCCCATGGAGCTCTGGGCGCGTGGTCAGCAGAGATGCGGAGGGAGAAGAGGGTACTCACGTTTCTGGGGAAGCGACGATCCCTTGGGGCCTGGGGAGACGAGGAGTGTGTAACCAGGGAGCGGACGCGCGGAGGGCGCCGGGCAGAGGCTGACCGCGGGCCCTGCCCGCCCCGCCTGCCCCCCGCCTCAGGCCCCCCGGGCCGCCTCCTACCCACGCTGGCCTTGCTCAGCGCCCGCAGCAGGCCTTCCAGGGACACCGGGCGGCCGTCGGACAGTCTCCGCAGCAGCGACGGGGGCAGCCGGTAGAGATCTGTGTCCTTGTGGGGAGAGCAGCGAAGAGCCCTGAGGAGGCCCGTCCCGCCTCCTCCCGCTCTTTCCCGCGGACACAGCCTCACACTGAATGGCTAAGCCCAACGCCTTGTTTCTTCCAGGGTCTCCTCTCGTTTCGGGCAAAGTGGGCGCAGCAGGGTGTGCACAGGGGCGCAGAGGGACAACGGCGACGATCGTCCGTGGGCTACACACACGGGGGGCCGCAGACATCCTCATCAGTTACAGGGACGCGCGCTGACCTACCCTCTTCCCGCCCCCACGCCACCTACCCTCCCGGGTACTAGGGGAGAGTGGGTGCGAGAGCCACGCAGAGGCACAGAGAGAACGTCTCGTTGCCCAAGG
>PVIC010024837.1:6479-25809 GCA_004025085.1 Thryonomys swinderianus
AAAGTTAATTCTCATTTTTACCCATATCCCTACCCACCCTCACCTCCTTCACCCCCTTTATACATGCTCTTTTATTTTCTTTCTGGATTATATTTATTCCTTCCCCTCATCACATTCGCACACCAAGTTTCCTATAGAAATTTCCCACTTTATAAAAGCTGTCATACTTTCTAGAGCTCATTTGCATCTGGAGAACTTTTAAAGCTAGGAAAAAAACATGGAAGTCATTGAGGCCAACATTTGACTTTGAGATGAGAAAACGGAGCTGGACTTGGATAGGGTCAGATATATGAGCTATATGGTACAGAATGGGAGAAGGTACTTGCTTCTCACTTCAGGTGGACCCCACCTGGGTGTTTTGTGTCTTAGTCCTCTTGGTTGACTCTAGTCATGCTCCTGAACTCTGAGCCCACTGAGATTAAATGGCTTGCCCAAAGTCATCTGTGTCATTAATTCAGGAATGTTTCTTTTATCCCAAGTTACTGTCTTGACATTTGAAAATGTTATTAGGTTTAAGAGAAAGGATTAGGTAGGCGCTTTTACTCTAAATAGTCTTCTAAACAAGAATATTATTTTATTGTGGTAGTGCTGTTTCCTTTTCTCAGCCTCTTATGAATTGTTAATTCCCCTCCACAAGGAATTGGATGAACCAGCCTCAGAGGGCCTTTTTAAGAATCCACCTATTCCTTCCCTGGATCTCAGTGAACTTGAGTCAAGCATGGAGGACACTGTTGTGGACCTTGGATATCAGGGTATGTATTTGCATCAGCTGTCAGCAGTCTTGGCTGCCTCTTTGGTGCTCCTGGCTGACCTCTGAGAGAAGCCCTGGATATGTGTGACTACCTGTATCAGCTTCCCAGGGCTGGGCTGTGATCAGTAGGAAAAGCAGAGAAATTAAAGTTTTTCTCTCCTCTACCATCATCTCCTCCTCCTTATCCTCCTCTTCTTCTTCCCTTTTCTGTTCTTCCTTTTCTTCCTCTTCCTCACACACATGAACACCAAGACAACCTTTTTAATGTCAAGAGAATAAAGAAAAAGTTGTTTCTATTAGGACAGAGAAATCTGCACAAGTTACTAGGGAAGCAGGTTTACTGGTATTTTCAGTGCTTGAAGAAACTGGAAAGCTCTGATTTGCATGAGTTCAATCTTAAGTTGGAAGTTCATCATCAATTGCTAAGAGAAAAGTCTTAGAAATAAGGTAGGCTATTTTAGTAGAATCAACCTTGTATGTCAGTGCCTGCAACAATTGTTTGTCACCTGAGCATTTTCTCCCTTGTCTTGTCATTCTATTTTGTATATTCAAATTTCTACATGAAAATTAAATCAACATTATTTCTTTACAGTGATAAAAATGAGACCAGTGGTCATTGAGACTGACAGTAGTGGCTGTAGGAATTGTCTCCAGGAGGGTACAGGGAACTTTTGGTGGTATTGGAAAAGTTTCATATCTTGATTTTGTTGATGGTTAGCCAGATTTATATATTTGTCAAAACTCAGTGAAGTTTGTGTTTTAAATCCGTGCTTTAGCACCATAAATAAAGTTGGTAAATAGAACATTGTTAAGATATAGGAAGAAAATGAAAATAACCACAAGTAATGCTTATCTACTTGTCTTTATTTTGGATAATGAATGGAAAGAGATGTGGGTAAAGCCACAAAAGTAACCCCAAAACTGGGTTGATCACTGGTTGGAATTCTTAAGTTCTTAGTCCAGAAAATGATGGTGGGATTTTCTTTTAAAGTCAACCACACAACATTGTCATCTACAAGCTGTGTTAATGGAATTTGGGGAGCTTCTCTCAGGAGGAAAATTGTTTGGAGATGAGGGGACAGAATCTTTTGACTCCTCTCTCCTCACTGTTTATAGTTAGAAGGCTCACATTTGATTAGCAGGAACCCAGCCAACAAATATTTAAGAAGTTAAGGCCAACTAACAAAACCCACATGCCAGCTTTTGATGGAGAAGGTGGCAGAGCTATCTTGCTCTTTAGTTCCCTGAGAAGAAGATCAAATGCAAGCTGTTACCCCACATTCTCACATCTCCAATCATTTCTACACTTTCCAATGTTTTCAGACTTGATTTATAATTACAGTAGTCATGGTGTTATTCCATAGTTTTCACATATCTCTTCAAATTACATTTGTGTTTCATGTTCTATGTGACTGACATTTACTCTAAACCACATTTAATAATGTAGAGCATTCCTTTGGCATGGCAAATCTTTAATTGAGATTTAGAAGATTATATGCAGTTTGCAAAGTTAAAGAGGATACAGTTAACACCTGCCCAAATAGCTACCATGATGTGGTGGCTTTCAGAAGCACAAAATAGCTGGGCTGAGAATTTAGTGGTTCTGATACCTGCCTCACAAGCAGAAGATCATGAGTTTGATCCCTGGTACCAAAAAAAAAAAAAAAGGACAATAAGAATGGGAGGATAGTTAATCACCAGAATGTCAGGTATCCATAGGGAAAATCTACCCATGGAACATATCAAGGTAAGTTTCTGACCTTGGAGAGTTGTGTGTGATTTTGTGGTCCATCCTGTAGCTAAACATGAATGCACGTAGTTATTAAACTAAGGACCATACTGGTAAGGCACAAAACATCCTTGAGTGATCATACCTGACCCATCATGGTTTAAGTTTGGAATGAATCAGGTCAGGAGAAAATTAAATAAGCATTAATCAGGCTTTCAGGTAGGATGAAACATACATATAATAAAGTAAAATTTATATCATGTGCATTTTTAGACTGTGTTGGATACAGTGTAGTAGGATTTTCCTCAACTTGTTTGCCACACATGCAACTATTACAGTGGTGATCAGGGCGAATGTGCTTGTTATATGGAGAGCATCATCACCACGATGCCCAAAGGAGGCCAAATTACCATGTGACTCAGGAAGGAGAATGATTTCAATGTACTTGAGTCTTGACTCTCCTATGTGCTAATGTAGAGATACCTCTCTGCAGTTTTTACATTTTTTAATTCACAAAATGTAATCCCTAATACCAGCCTCAGAGAGGTAATATAAACTAGATGGCTGTGACTATACCGGGATCAGTCAATGATAAAAGCTGTTTGTACTAAGCCAGATCCAACATTTAGATGGAATTTATTATCTCTTCTTTTCTGGTTTGACCATTCCTGAGGTCCCTCACAAACACTCCTTGATTATCTCCAGTAATTGTCTTTACCCTTTATGAGAATCCTCACCTTTTGTGTGGCCTTATTGTACCATGATTTGTACCTGACTTGTAACCTAATCTGAGTTCTCAGATTGAGGTATTTTGTAGATAATCTTTTAAAAATCATTATAACAAGTGGTTATTCATAAAAATTTTCAATATAGAGCAAACAAAACAACATAAAAGAAAAAAATTGGTCCAAATCTTACTCAAGTTAGTACTTTTACTTTAAGGCTGATACTATTTGGATGTGTTACTTCAAAATCAGATGTTGTCAAAGTTTGAAGATGAGACCACTAGGATGTGATTAAATGATCAGGGATCCTCCTTCCTCCTGAATAGGATGAAGTGCCCTTACAAAAGAACTGAGGAAACTAGTTTGTCACACTTGCCTTTCTGCCTTCTAGACACAACATTCCTCCTTCTGGAGAGATAAAGTATAATCTAAGTAATAAGGTAGAGCTAAGAAACACAGAGAAAACCCTCACCACACAATCACACCTGCCAGGGCCAGAGATATTACACTTGCCAGCCTTTCTGTTAAGAAATTAGTATGGGAGGATTGCTGGGTTCAAGGCTTGCCTGGGCTACATAGTGAGCTCAGGGCCAGCCTGAACTATAAAGCAAGACCCTGTCTCAAAAAAAATTAGTATCTATCCTTTATCAACTACCTACTCTGCATTGTCTTGTTATAGCAGCACAAATAGACTAAGAAAAAAAAACCTATAACAAAAGTTTCTTATGCAGATTTATGCAGCACTATATCTCAAACACATTAGGTGAAAGTGCTCTAAGTTGGGTTGCAAAACTCAGAGACAATTGTGATAAGGACTCATTTTGCATGCATGTGGGATGTTTGAACAATTATGCTCCTGATATTTCAGAGTGGGGGAAAATAGCATCTCTAAATATGTTATTTTAAATTTGCTAACAAACTAACAAAATATTGCATAGAAACATTTTTAATTTATATCCTCATTTGTTTGACATTCAAGTTTGATGTAGTCATTAAAAGATAGGGCAAATTTTAGGTTTTCTGTTTCCTTACAATCAGACATATCCTACATTTTATCCAGTTTAAAATAGACCTTTTTGCACCCATTAATCTTAATGACATTGAGATGCATCAAAATAGATGGCATATTAAATTTCACATGCACTGTTTTTCTTGGTGATATGTTATATGTGATGATGCAGCTTTAAATTGATAGTCCCTTTGAATTGATAAGGTAAAATATGGTATTTCTACTTATATTAGTCAAACTAGGGCAGTCTTGCTATTGTGACCAAAACAATAAAAACACTACTGATATAGATAACAAGGATTTAATTTCATTCTCATTAGGGTGACTTTACCCAACAATTTTCTCCTATTTTTTACTACTGTCATCTCAACATGTGTTTTACAATGTTCCCACAGCAGTAGGTCGAGGTAGAGTACTCATGTGTGAATACTTCAGCTTGGGAAACATTTCCTTGCAATTTCTTTGGCTAAAACTAGTTATGTGATTCAACCTAGAAGGAGCATGAGAAGTATAGTCTCTCCTGTGCCCCAAAGGAAGAGGTCCAATATAGGTGAGTACTAATGACCACCATTACAGCAATCTACCTTACTTGCCTGACTCTGACATTATGGTGGTTAACAGAACCCAAATGAATCCTGTGTTTCAATAATACAGGCAAATTTCTTTACCTTTTTTTTCAAATTAATGCTCTATTTGAGTCAAATATAAAGCAAAATATATCTAATTAGGGTTCACAAAACTAATGACAAGAATAATGTGTTTTTGAATCTTTAAATTGTATGATTAAGCTTGAAAAAAAAACCAATATATGCAAAGCATTTAAGTGGTTCTTAAATTGTTTAACTCAGTTATTAATATGTAATATTCTATTCTGGTTCCACTTGGAGCATTGTCAAAATGGCTAGTGAAGATTGTATTTGTAAAGAGATTGTGTATAATCTAGTTTAACCCTTCATTTCTATGAGTTAAGGGAATCTATTATGGTAGGCAGACAAGTGGATTTCAGAGATGATTACATCCTAATACCTGAGACCTGTAATATGTTAGATTACATGCAAAGGGAATTAAGGTTGTGGATGGAACTAGGTTTTCTACTCAACTAATTTTAGGACAGGAAAATTATCCTGATTCTTTAGGCAGCTTCATATAATAAGGAGGGTCTTTTAAAATGGAAGAGAAAGTTTGGAGGGGAGACGAAGAGGGGCTGTGTGAGGAGGAGTTGGCTCTAGTTTGATGGCTCCAAAGACACAGAAAAAGGCCATGAGTCAGGAATGCAGTGGTGACTAGAAGCTGGAAAAAAAAAACAACAAGGAAATGGACTCACCTTGCAGCTCCCCTTTCTAAAAGGAAGGTGCTCTCCCAGCAGTGGGATCCATGTCAGATTGGTTTAATGAGATCCATGTCAGATTTATGATGTACTGAACAAAAGATGAGGATTTTGTATTATTCTGATTTTCTCAATTTGTGGTCATTGGTCACAATAGTCATGGGGAACTGATAGATCTCTCTATCTGCTTCCAGTAAATCACCACCATCTTGATTTTTATGATGGTTTTTTGTGGAAGTGATTAAAATATTTTGCTTGGTTCTTAGATAAGACTTTAACTTAGGTGCTTGTGACAGGCATTTCAGTATGTCTTCTCTAACCTTTGTAAAGTGATTTTTTTCCTTTTCACTTGTGACAGTGAAGGTTATATCAATACCAGGCATGAACTGTAGGTGCAAGAGCATCCTAGCACTTCCTGTCAAGTCTTGGATGTTTTTGACATGAAAGAGCATTTCCAGAAAAAAAATAAAAAATAATTTCTGGCAAAGAACTATGGTAACACTATCTGACACACTGTCAGTAGGACTAACAGACTTTCCCACTAACTTACCTTTTTCTATTGTTTCTAAAACAAGCCCTTGAAAATGGAAAAACTGTAGGCCTACGATGTACTAATAAAGATAAAATTTTTTAATGAAAAAAAGGATACAAAATGATTGCTATGTTTTACAGTAGAGTACCTATGTGTGAGCAGTATAATAAATTAGACTTACTGTGAACTCAGCCAGCTTCCCCTCCTCTGACAGCAGGGAAGTGTCTGTGCACTCGGCAGTGCTCACCACTTTCCAGGTGGAACTTGTCTCTGAGTGGGCTGGATGGGTTCTTCATAGATGCATCTTATTGCTGAGTGCACTGGTGGCCACTTACAGAAAAATGTTCATATGAATACAGAGCATAAATACACACATCTAGCCTCATCATCATTTCCTGAAAACCCCTTCACTCAGGGGTTCACTCATCTAGATTGTTGGCCCTGGCTCTTTTAAATTAACAAAAAGTTTACCAAGAAAGATTAGCTGGTAAAGCTAAGGTATCCATCGATGAGTTAACAATTCTTGTGTTTTTCATTGCAGTTTGCACTTGGGTGGTTAGGGTTGTAGAGATCAAAATGAGTTACCCTTTTTATGTCTCAAATTGATTTTCTATTATGAATCTACAAGAAATGAATAAAATCTACTCCCAAAACTTAATCCTATGTGATCTTTTTTCCTGGCTTTGAATTTCATAAAATTAACTCTGTTTCTTCCCTCTATTTTCTACCTCTCTACAACTCCATTTTCAGATAAAATAATTTGATAATTTGCAAAGCAATTGCTTAAGAATGTGGTCTCAAATCATATATTTAGTTTGCTTTATTTTTGTTTTAAAAGTCCAACTTTTTTTTTTGAGACAGGGTCTTGCTTTGTAGTTCAGGCTGGCTCTGAGCTCACTATGTAGTCCAGGCAAGCCTCGAACTCAGCAATCCTCCTGCCTCTGCCTCCCGAGTGCTGGGATTACAGGCATGAGCCACCACGCCTGGCACTAAAAGGCCAACTTTTTAAAAAAATTTTTATCTTTACTGGTACATTGTATGTACACATCATGATCACACTCAACATTGGGAATTTGTACCAGTATATGACACAATTTAATTTTTATTTTTTCCTGTTCCCCTACCCACCCACAACCCCTCATCCCCTAAATACATAAGCTTTGTTTCCCCTTTTTAAAAAATTCTTTATTGGTACAATTTATATACATCTCACAATCACACATAACATCAGGGAATTTGTACTAATATACAACACAAGTTAATTCTCATTTTTACCCATATCTCTACCCACCCACACCTCCCCACCCCCTATATACATGCTCTTTCATTTTCTTTCAGAATCATATTTATTCCTTCTCCTCATTGCATTCCCACACCAAATTTCCTTTGGAAACTTTCCAACCTACAAAAACTGTCATACTTTCTAGAGCTCATCTGCATCTACAGGTGCTCATATCAAAGAAAAGATCAGGTATTTGCCTATCTGTGATCTATTTATTTCACTTATTAATGTGTCCTCCAAGTGTATCTATTTGCACATAAATGAATGCATCTTGTCATTCTTTATGGCATAGTAATACTCCATTTTATAAAAAGAAAACCCACATCTTCTTTATCTACTCTCCAGTTGATGAACATTTGGGTTTTTTCCAAGATTGAGCTATCATGAACTGAGTTGCTGTGAACAATGGTGTACATCTGTCCTTCCAATGTGATTTTTAAAATTCTTTTGGGTATATTCCTAGCAGGAGGATAGCAGGGTCAAACGGGACCCCTAATCCTTGTTTTCTGAGAAATCTCCACACAACCCAAACAGTATTCTTTAAGGCAGAGTAATACTCCATTTCATCAAAAAACCAAATCTTTGTCCAGTCTCCAGTTGATGGGCATTTGGGTTGTTTCCATGATTTAGCTATCATAAACTGAGCTGCTATGAACATGGGTGCACATATGTCACTATGACATGATTCTTTTAATTCTTTTGTATATATTCCTAGCAAGGGAATAGCAGGGTCAAATGAGACTTCTAATCCTAGGTTTTTGGGGGAATCTCCACACTGACTTCCATAGAGGTTGTACCAGTCTACATTTCCACCAATAGTGGAGAAAGTTCCTTTTTCTCCACAGCCTCACCAGCATTTGTTGGTGGCAAATTTTGAGACAGTAGCCATTCTTTGTGGAGTGAGATGAAATCTTAGAGTTGTTTTTATCTGCATCTCTTGAATGACCAGCAATGTTGAGCATTTCTTCACATGCTTTTTGGCAGTTTTTACTTCTTCCTCTAAGAAGTATCTTTTCATTTCAGCTGCCCATTTTTGAATTGGGTCTTTAAGTTTGAGGGTACTGATTTTTTTAAGCTCATTATATATTCTAGATAGTAAGACTTTTTCTGAGACACAGCTGGTAAAGATTCTTTCACAATTTGTCGTCTTTTCACTCTGCTGGTGGTTTCCTTTGCTGTGCAGAAGCTTTTTAGTAGGATGAGATCCCATTTGTTGATTTTCTTCTGTTAGATCTCATGCTATAGAGGGGATTTTTTTTTTGTAAAGTCTTTCCCTAAGCCAATGTCTCCAAGAGTTTTACCTAACCTGTTTTGTAGCAGGTATAGTGTTTCTCTTTTTACATTTAAGTCTCTAATCCACTCTGATTTTAGTTTCATACATGGTGATAGAGATAGGTCTAGCTTTACTTTTTGACAGGTTAAAGCCCGGTTTTTCCAGCACCATTTGTTAAAGAGGCTGTCTTTCCTACACTGAGGATATTTGGCTCCTTTCTCAAAGATGAGGTGACTTAGTGTATCTGGATTTGTTTCTGGTTCTTCTAATCTACTCCCGTGATCCTCAGGTCTGTTTCTTTGCCAGTACCATGCAGATTTTATCACAGTTGCTTAATAGTAAAGTTTCAAGTTGGGGATTGTAACTCCCCCATACTGGGTCCTTGTTGCTTAGAATTGCTTTTGCTGTTCTAGGTTTTTTGTGATTCCAGATGAGTTTTTGGATTATTTTCTCTAGATCTGTGAAATATACTGTTGGGACTTCAATCAGGATTGCAGTGAATCTATATAATAGTTGTTGGAGTATAGCCATTTTGATGATGTTGTTTCTTCCTACCCAGGAACAAGGGATGTCTTTCCATTTTCTGAAACCCTCTTCTATCTCCTTTTTCAGAGTCCTGTAGTTTTTAGTGTAGAGGTTTTTCACCTCCTTTGTTAGATTGATTCCTAGATATTTAATTTTTTGGATGGTATTGTGAAAGGGATTGATGCCCTAGTTTCTCTTTCAGTGAGTCTGTTGTTTGTGTAGACAAAGGCTGTTGATTTTTGAGCACTAACCATGTATCCAGCTACACTACTAAATTTGGTAATTAAGTCTATCAGTCTTTTGGTTGAGTTTTTACAATCCTCTAATAGAGAATCATGTCACTGGTGAATAATAACAGTTTAACTTCTTCCTTACCTATCTTTATTCCTTTTATTTCTTTATCTTGCCTCATGGCTGTGGCTAATGTTTCCAGCACTATTTTGAACAAGAGTGGTGACAGCAGACATCTTTATTTTGTTCCTGATTTTAGTATGAAAGTTTTCAGTTTTGACTATTGAGGATGATGGGGGCTGTTGGTTCCTCATAAATAGCTTGTATTAGTTTGAAATAAAGTCCATCTATTCCAATTCTCTATAGGATTTTGATCATGAATGGGTGTTGGATTTTGTCAGATGCTTTTTCCACATCTATTGAGATGACCATATGGTTTTTACTCTTTATGTCTGTTAATATAGTGTAATTTATTGATTTCCACATGTTAAACCAGCCTTGCATCCATGGGATAAATCCAACTTGATCAGGGTATATGATTTTCTTTATAACTCTCTGTATTCCATTTTCCAATATCTTATTGCGGATTTTTGCATCAATATTCATTAAGGATATTGGCCTGTACTTCCCTTTTTTGGTTGGGTCTTTTTCTGCTTTTGGAATCAAGGTAATGGTTACTTCCAGGAATGAATTTGGGAGCACTGCTTCCATTTCAATTTCATTAAAGAGTTTGAGAAGTATTGACATTAGTTCTTCTTTTAAAGCTTTTGTAGAATTCAGCAGTGAAGCCATCAGGGCCAGCATTTTTCTTTGTTAGTAGGGGTTTTTTTTTCAAATTACATTTTCAATTTCACAGTTTGATATTTGGGTGTTTAACACTTCTATATCTGCTTCATTCAACTTTGGAGGTTCCTATGTGTCTAGGAATCTCTCCATTTCTTCTACATTTTCCATTTATGTTTGTTTTGCTCCTTTTTTTCTAGCAGCCTGAGATTCAGCATTAGATTGTTTATTTGAGTTTGCTCTATTTTCCTGGTTAAGCATTCACTGCTATGAATTTCCCTCGAAGAACTGCTTGCCTTGTGTTCCATAGAATCCTATATGTTGTACTGGAGTTATCATTTAATTGTAAGAACTGTTTAATTTCATCTGTGGCCCACTGGTTGGTTAGTAGTGTGCTGTTTAATTTTCAAGTATTTGTTATGACCTTGGAATTTCTTTTACTATTTAGCTCCAATTTCAAGGCACTATGGTCTGATAGTATACAGGGAATAACTTTGATTCCTTTGCATTTAATTTAACCTGTTCTATTAAGCATCATGTGGTATATTTTGGAGAATGATACATGGGCAGCTGAAAAGAATGTAAATCTGACTTTGTGGGGTGAAATACTCTGTAAATATCTATTAAGTCCTTTTTTCAAGAGTTTGGTTTAGTTCAAGTATTTCTTGCTGAGTTTGGCCAGTTGATATGTCTATTTGTGAAAACGGGGTATTAAAGTCCCCTACTACTGTTGTATTGGTGTTTATCTGACCTTTTATGTCCATTAATGTTTGTTTTATATAGTTCAGTTCATTAGAATTTGTTGCATAAATATTTAAGATTGTTATTTCTTTCTCTTGAATTATTCCTTATAAGGCAGTGTAGTGGCCTTCTTTGTCTCTCTTAATCAGTTTTGGTTTGAAATCTATTTTATTTGCAAATAAGATGGCCACTCCTACTTTTTTTGCAGTTTCTTGAGGTATGGAGGATTGTTTTCCATCCTTTTATTTTTAGTCTATGGCTTTCTTTCTGGATTAGGAGGTTTTCCTGTAAGCAGCAGATTATAGGATCTTTCTTCTTGATCCATTCTGCCAATCTGTGTCTTTTAATTGGCACATTGAGTCTATTGACATTAATGGTTATGACTGACATGGACAGACATAGGGCTGTCATGTTTTCCTGTTCTTGGTTCTTTTCTTCTTTGCCTTTGCCCCTTCCCCATCAGTTTCGTGTTTGGCCCAATGGGTTGACTCTGTTGGGTCTCATGGATTTGTACCTATCATTGTTTTCCTCCAAGATATTCTAAAAAGGCATACTTCTGTGTGTTCATAGTGCCCTGAAAGAAAAGTTTTGTAGTATGCTTGAGAGGGCTAACAGTTGACTACTGATTAAGAAAAAGCAGCAAGACCTTGTCTCAAAACAAAAAACACAGAAAGAAAAGAGTTGGGTATGTACCTTAGCACAAAGGTTCTAGGTTCAACTGTCAGTCCTACAGAATAAAAAGGTGAATAAATGAAGCAAAATCAATTAATTTTTTTAAATTCTTCATTGGTACAATTTATATACATCTCACAATCACACGTAACATCGGGAAATTTGTACCAATATACGACACAAGTTAATTCTCATTTTTACCCATATCCCTACCCACCCACACCTCCCCACCCCCTATATACATGCTCTTTTATTTTCTTTCAGAACCATATTTATTCTTTCCCCTCATTACATTCCTCATTACATTCCCACACCAAATTTCCTTTGGAAACTTCCCATTCTACAAAAACTGTCATACTTTCTAGAGCTTATTTGCATCTACAGGTGCTCATATTAAAGAAAAGATCCGGAAATCAATTCATTTTTTATCAACTTTGTAAAGTATAGATGCCAAAAATAAAAAAATAACAACACCAAAAGACCTAAGACATTGAGACTTTTTTTTTTTTTTTTTTGAGACAGAGTCTCACTTTGTAGTTCAGGCTGGCCCTGAGCTCACTGTGCAGACCAGGCAAGCCTCAAACTCAGCAATCCTCCTGTCTCTGCCTCCTGAGTGCTGGGATTACAGGCGTGAGCTACCACGCCCGGCACTGTGGTATGTGGTATTGATTGCTGGTGGGCGTGAGCCATCACGCCCAGCATTGTATGTGGTTACTGGGGGTAGAACTCAGGACCTTGCGCTTGCAAGGCAGGAGCTGGAACCACTGAGCTAAATCTCTGGCCCACATTGAGACATTTTTAAAAATGTTTCCCTATGTCTGCATCATTGATGAGGATAGTGGGCCTGTGTCCTGACTCTGCTGGCATTTTCTCCAGCCATGATCTTACCAGTCCCTAGGAACTCAACACCTTTTGTTTGTTTGTTTGTTTGTTTTGGCAGCACTGGGAATTGAACCCAAGGCCTTCACATTGTTCTATCTTCCCAGCTATCTGTCTGTCTGTCTCTTTATGTATGAGACAAAATATTGCTATTTACCTCATACTGGGTTCAAACTTCTCATTCTTCTGGCTCAGATTTTCAGAATGCTGGGATTATAGATATTCACCACCATGCTCAGCTTTAAGTATTCTTTCAAGACTTTATAAGGTAATTTCATGCCATGTCTCTTACTTTTTATTTCCTCTTGACACATCACATTCCATCCAGGAAGCATCATAGTAAAAGCTCAGATTGTTCACTGTATTGGTGTTGTTCATTGATTCAGATCTTCAGAAGTGGTACTCTTGAGATGTGCTTACAGCATAGGAGTAGGTTGTAGTATAGCAGCTAAATCAGTGAGCTAGTCCTTTATTACTCAAAGTGTAGTCCTGCAACCAGCATCACTAGAACCTTAAAAACTTGATAGAAGAATAAAGTTTCAGATCTCATTCTAGATTTATGGATAAGGGGATATATTTTTAACAGAATTTATGTGGTTTGCACGTAGTGAATTTGAAAAGGACTTACACTCTGAGTCCAATAGTAGTATGGACCATCCCTGTTTTACTCATTATTTTACCTTCACCTGCTTATGTAATGTCTAGCTTTAGTGGCATATAAGCAGAAACCAAGACGTGGTGTTAGAAGTGGAAGAGATGTTTGAAGAGAACTGTCTTAAGAAATGTCCAAGAAACATAGCAGCAGGATTAAGAGTAGATAGACAACCTTTGGACCATGAGGAAGTCTGAGAACTGTCAAACATGAATTGAAAGGAAGGAGAGAGGGGGTAGAAAGACACTCAGAGTGCATTGAGCTGTGTATATGCCTCAGGAAGCACAACAGGCAGCAGTGATTTAAAGGTTTTTCCATAAGGACATGCAACTTTGGGTAGAAATGCTATAGCCTGCTCTCCCTTGTATCCTCAGATGCTCAGCTGATCCCTAATGTGGTTGAGCTTCTTGACTCACTTCAAATCTTCCAGCAAAGGAGCAAATTCTTGAAAGAAAATCTGACAGGAAATCCATGGATGCTACAATAGTCCATTTGAATCATCTCATACACTTAAAATGCATAAGGTAGTATTTGAATAAAGCCTATAATTCAGTACTTTTCTTCTAAGTTAGAGTAACCTTACATCCAGTATGTTACAGAATAAGAGTGACTGGAATTTCAAGAGTACCCAAAGACATTTTACAAAAATAAAATATACTGAAAGCCATGGGTACATTTAAAAGAGGTTTAGAGAAAGAATTACCCTTTTTTTAGTTTTTCTATATGGAATAAAGGAAAATTAATATTTTCAGGCATAAGTTTTTACCTGTATAGTGTGGATAGTAATGCTCAATTTGTAGGACTTTAGTGAGGGATAAATTAAATGGCACACAAAGAGCTTAGTGCAGAGTACATGAGACATACAAAATACACAATAACATTTTACCAAAAGGTACAACCAATGTAAAATCCAATTGCATTATTATCTCAAGTTCCACATAAAACCTTTGAGGTGGTGATGAATAATATTTCACTCTTTAACCACCCAGAAATCTCCTGATTAGATTATAAGCATCTTCTGTATGAGTCAAGTGTGACTTGGATGCAATTTTAAATTTGATATTACTTTTGCATTTATGGAAAATTAAAATCAGTCAGGCTGGTTCTATTTGCCAAATTATAGTCTTAGTGGTGTCCATCTGGTCTAATTAGTTTAGCAACAAGGGAAATTTTCTTCTTTGTCAGAACCGTGGATAGCTCCCAGAATTAATGCCAAGTTCCTACTAAGGTGTATAGAGAGAGGGTTGGGGAGGACAGTGATCCCTGCTGAAGAACACATTTCTAAATGGTGTTTTCCTATTACTGGGTCAGAGATGCCACTGTTACATCAGAAATAGAACCTGGGACAAATCGTTTTTTCTTTAAAAGAAATTCCTTTGCTAATTGGCCAGCATCCATAAACTGGCAGCTAAATATATAAGAATATACATTAGTTTTTCCACTGTCATCTCATTAGGGATTTAGGCCAGATGCAGTAGATTAAAATGCAGTGTGATAGGCATAACTAGGACTTTTACAATGAAAATATGTTGATAATGCATGAAATTATTTTAATGGAACTCAGTTTGGGGTTTATAGTGAAATCAGGTATTTGCCTGATACATAGGTATTCATTTTCCATTTTGCCTCAGAGGCTATACATGTAAACTACCTCCTCATTTTAGACAAGGTATTCTGAATTATTTCTCTTATTCTCTCCTTTAGTTAGAAAGAAATTTCAAAAGTAGGCAGCTTTTCCATGGCATAAATTTCTAAGATAGGGAAAAATATGTGCTCAATTCAAATAAGAGTATGATTTTATCTCTCTTAAGGCTACAGCTGCCAGTGAAATAGTATAGACATCATTTAATGTGCATAGTTTTATAATTTCATTCTCACCCCAAACCTATTGAGAGAGGTAGATCAGAATTCCATTAAAGAAGGGTGTGTCCTATAAGTGATATTGTATGTTTGAAATAGTACATTTAAAAAATCTTGTATGCTGTGCACAGTTATTAAGTATCTTTGGAACTTTTCTGATACGTAAGAGATTTTCCTATGGTAGGAGCTATTGCAGGAGATTAGACTATGATAGCGAACCATTTAGAGCTTTCCAGACAGTCTCCTGAAGGACATGTGCCATAGGTTTGTCACCACTGCTGTAGATTATTATAATGGTGTAATTCTTACTTTAGATTATCCTTATGGTGTAATTCTTTACTGAAAGGGGAGAGAAGGAAGAGTTATGGCTATAAAGCCAGTTTTGCTTCTACCTTGGGTCTGCTCAGGGGGTGGGTTACACCTGTGGTGCCATTTGTCTTCTCATGCTGGTGGAAGGTTTGGAATGACTGCATGTAGTGGCTTTTCTGGTGACTAAATAAATTCTAGGTGAGCAGTTTTCAAATTTCTCAGTCCCTGGACATTCTTCCACTCTTAAAAATGGTTCAGGAACTTTGTTTATATGATTATCTCTATAACTATATATTATACACTAAGAATATAAGAGCCATCCATGTTGAACTAAAAAATAAATCTTATATATGAAGATAAATAGCATATTTTTAGTTAACATTAACTGTATTTTCCAAAATAAAAAGTGTATTGAGAAGAGTAACATTATTTTATTATTTATGTATGTACATGTTACTTATTTTGCAGTACTCATGATGGAACCTGGGACCTTTACAGGGAGCTACATCCTAGATCTTTTTTATTATGAGGTTGGGCCTTGCTAAGTCATTATATTTCCTACTCTGGGCTTGAACTTACCTCAGCTTTCAAGAATGCTGGGATTACAGGTGTGTGCCACTATGTCCCACTAATATTTTTTATGATTTTTTTAAAAAAATGACTTCTCAGGCAGGAGGCGCCTGCCTCACAAGTGCAAAGTCCTGAGTTCGATCCCCAGTAACCACATACAATGCTGGGTGTGGTGACTTAACGCCCACCAGCAATCAATACCACATACCACAGTGCTGGGCGTGGTGGCTCACACCTGTAATCCCAGCACTCGGGAGGCAGAGACAGGAGGATTGCTGAGTTTGAGGCTTGCCTGGACTACATAGTGAGCTCAGAGCCAGTCTGAACTACAAAGTGAGACCCTGTCTCAAAAAAAAAAAAAATGACTTCTCCATAAAATACAGCTGTGTTGCCTTTAGGATATTATGATATTACATGCCATATACTATTCAGAAAACTTCACTCTACTAATGAAGGGGCAGGGGTGAAAAAGACAAGTAACATTTTAGTATTGTTATAAAGTACCTTAGAGCTTGGACTTCTTGAAAGCAACTTAGGGCCTCCTGGGGCTCCCCAGGCCATTCTTTGAGAATTGCAGTTCTCAAAGCATGATTTGAAACACTAAAAGAGTAAGCATTAAATATTCTAGAGTATCATGAATAATTTCTCCACCTGTGCTGCACAGTTAAACAATTTTTATAAGCTGGAAAAAGGATAATGAAGTTGTAGGAGCCAATTTCATAAGTAGGGTGCTCTAAGGAAAGAGCTGTATGCTATTTAAATTTCATGGGTGTGAAATCACGAATAAACAGAATTAATGTTGCCTGGTGTTACTGTAATGGTCATAAAAATCTGCAGTCTTACTGAGCTCATGCACTTTTGTGCTTTAATAGGAATCATTTTAAGTGCTAAATACGTAATTGCAAGATCTTGAAATGGTTTGGGGGCCTCCTACAGGGATAATTTTGTAGTGAAATATATTCTTTTACTTATATGCTTCTCCCAAAATTTTGGGATTTTTAAATCACACAAATGCCTGGCTCCAGTATTTTTGAGCAACAGAAGATTTGTATCATTGTAGAATTCTAAGCACAGTACAAATTATATGATAAATTATTTTGCTACTCTTCAAATTCTGAGAAAAATAGTCCTTGGAGAGCTATACCATTAGCAAATATGATGAATGTACAACAAAAGGGTTGTATAATACAGTGAGAAATAAAAAACTGTAGACTGAGATCAGACATTGGATCCAGACAACCCAGACTGGTTTCAGAACGGTTCCCTAACTCACTTCAATACTCAGCTGTATAACAGATTCCAAGGTCCCCTTCCCAGGCTGCTCATAGAACCCTTCAGTTGCCCAAGTTTAGGCAGCTCTTATCATGTCAGGTGAGCTTTTGCAATTGCCTTAGTCTCCTGCTGCCTAGTAGTTCACACTTTGTATCACTACCAAAATAATCTCCTTTTGAAAAAATTTCGTTAGTATGTTTTTAATACATAATGGCTGCATTAATGCTGGGAAATTGGTATATACCACATCTTGATAATTTTTAGTCCTCTTTTAAAAAATGAAAATTAGAGTTTGCCATTGCTTTCTCAAAACTTCCATTAAATTTCTGTTGTGTATAAGATAAGCCATGGGAAAATTTTTATAAAACTTAACAAGGCCATTGCTAACACCTCTCAGACCCATCTCTTCACCCCCTGTGATACACCTTCTTAGGTCTGTGAAGACAGTTAATTTGCTTAGTACTTTCTGGGTTTTAGCATTGAAAACTGGAATGGTTTGTCCCTCAGTTTGTACTGGTCCAGCCACTTGGCTTGCTTTTTCTTCCTTGAATGAGCCCTATCTTTTCACCACTGAAAAGACATTTGTTTTTCCTCCTGAAAGCCATATTACTGGACCATGTGTGCAGCTCAGACTTATTCATCCTTCAGGTCTCAGTTTAAATGCCACTATATCCTTTTCTGAGTCTCATGTACAAATTAGACCCCAGGTGTTACTTGTGTTAACACCCCAGACTCACCTCATACATCACACCTCCTGTGCACCTAGATATGAGTGGTGCTTCCTGGAGTTGTGCAGGGCATTGAAACTGGAACCTAGTGTTTTTCCCTAGCACCTGTGACAGTTGCATGTACACAGATATCTATAGATTCATCATTTTAAAATAGATGTACATAAATGCATATGTGTTTAAGAATATATATGCATATATGTGTATATATTCACTTCATTGGTCTGTAAGCTTCATTCTGTTCATTTTTATAGCTAATTAAATAGCACAGTTAGTGATTTCTGTAATGTGCCTAGGAAATAATAACTGGAAACATGTATTTCCAATTGATTTTGTGGTAATTTTATGTAGTCAATGTACTGAAATCATTTTGAACTAGAAATATAACAATCATTTATTTTGATAAATGATAAATAGAATATGAAAAGTGATTGTTAGCAAATATCTAGGGCCACTCTGCTAAAAATCTCCTAAATGTTTTCTCAGATACACACTTCAGCAGTCTTCAAGACTTTCCAGAGAAGTGCAATGATAAATAGTTCAGTAGAGCAAAACAAATAATCTTCTTTTTGCTTTCCAAGTCATATTTATTCCTTCCCCTCATTACTTTCCCCTACCATATTCCCTTTGAATATTTCCTATTTCACACAATCTATCATATATTCTAGTACTCATTTACATCTATAGGCTCTCATACCAGAGAAAAGATATGGCATTTACATATCTGAGATCTATTTATTTCACTTATTAGTGTGCCCTCAAGGTGTATCCGTTTGCACATAAATGAAGGAAACTTGACATTCTTTATGGCAGAGTAAAACTTCATTTTATTAAAACACACACACACACACACACACACACACATCTTTATTCAGTCTCCAGTTGATGAACATCTGGATTGTTTCCAAGATTTGGATGTCACAAACTGAGCTGCTATGAATATGGGTGTACATTTATCTTTACAGTATGATTCTTTTAATTCCTTTGAGTATATTCCTAGCAGGGGAATAACAGGGTCAAATGGGACCTCTAATCCTGGTTTTCTGAGGAATCTCCACACAGATCTCCACAATGGTTGCACAAGTCTGCAATCCCACCAACAGTGGTGAAGGGTTCCTTTCTCCCTGCAACCTTGCCGGCATTTATTGCTGGTTGATTTTGCAGTAGCAGACATTCTGTGTGGAGTGAGATGAAATCTAAGTGATGTTTTCATTTGCATCTCTTGAATGACCGGCAATGTTGAGCATTTCTTCATATGCTTCTTGGCAGTTTTTACTTCTTCATGTAAAAAGTGTCTGTTCATTTCAGCTGCCCATTTTTGAATTGGGTCTTTAAATTTGGGGGGACTGATGTTTTAAGCTCTTTATTATTCTAGATAGGACTTTTTCTGAGAGACAGCTTGTAAAGATTCTTTCCCAATTTGTTTGTTGTGTTTTCACTCTGCTGGTGGTTTCCTTTGCTGTGCAGAAGCTTTTTTTTT
>PVIC010024838.1:0-25766 GCA_004025085.1 Thryonomys swinderianus
GGATTCTCAGACTCGAGCCCGTACAACTGGAAGGCTTGTCAAAACACACATTAGCCTAGATTTTGGTATTCAGAGTGTCCATGTTGCGGTTTGAGAATGCGTGTTTCTAAATGAGTCTCCAGTGACACCAATGCTGCTGCTTTAAAAGCTACCTTCTAAAATCCTTGCTTGAACAGTGTGAAAATAACTGAGTTATGTGCGCAGGACATCTAATAGATAAACTGGTCAGTAATCTCCATGGCAATCACCTTTTGCTTGCCGTGACAGTCGTGAGAACTACTTAATTCTGATACCGAGCTGAATGCAGCTTCCCTGGTTGAGATCTGGGAGTCAGCGTGGAGGTCATCAGAAATGTGGCTTCTTGTCCTGGAGGATCGTAGTGCTAACTGTCCCACCGCAATGCCCCATCATCTCTGGCCTTGGGTCGCAGCTCTGAACCATCCTTTCTTTACACAAGGCAGTGGGCAGAGGGGGATTATGTGACAACATATCTGAGAGGGCTTTGAAAACTGAGGGGCACTATGTAAGTAGACAGCTCTTTCAAAACATTTCTTTGCAGAAATACAAAGTAACAGACCAGTTTCACATCTTAGTTTGACTTATATTCATTCAGGGGCACCATAGAGGTACAGAATGATATTTTGGCAAAATGGATCATTTCTCAGTTCCCCCAATATCATAACTGATGTTACTTCCAATTCCATGTGCAAGTTACATCACTTACCGCTGCCACATTTCTCAACAGTGTGCCTGTGAATTGCCGAGGGATCTGATTAAAATGCAGGCTTTGAGTCACTACGTCTAGGATGGTGTCTGCATTTCAAATGTGCTGCCATGATGCTCGGGCAGCTGGTTCAGGATCACATTTGGGAAGCAAGGTCTTTTGGTTTAATTACCTTATGTACCTTAAGGATAGTCTCAATCTGTGTCTTTCTTACCTTCTACAGTGAGGCCTCAGTGTGTGTATTTTTATGCATGGGTGTGATTAATCCATACTCTCACAGAATAAATTATCTTAATGAGAAACACTAGGTGCTCTGAATTATTATTCATCACTGTTAGGGCACCAGTATGTACTGAGAGTTAAATCAGTACAACCAGTACTATTAAACATGGGCCCAGTTTAATTTTTTTTAAATGCTATGTTTCATCTTGTGCTGACCCTTGGCAAATTATTTTCATCTCAGTCAAACAAAGATCTCTTTCATTGCAGGTGAAAATTGAGCTACCAACACAGCTGCATGAGAAACACCATATTTTGTTTTCTTTCTATCATGTCACGTGTGACATCAATGCCAAAGCCAATGCCAAAAAGAAGGAGGCTCTGGAGACATCAGGTACTGACAGGAAGCAACTGAGAAAACTTTGTGTAGTATCCATTTGATCTAGTTGGAAGGTATTTTAAAAAGCCCTAATTTACTGAATTGTTTAGTGAAATTTAGTGTTCATAAATCATAAATATCTTTGGTTCCACTTCCTGCTAGAGATGTGTTTTTGTTCAAAATTTCTCTCTCTTGTTCCTTTGCAGTTGGATATGCTTGGCTTCCTTTGATGAAACACAATCAAATAGCTTCTCATGAGTATAATATCCCAGTAGCAACAAGCCTGCCTCCTAATTACTTAAGTATTCAAGATTCTACAAGTGCAAAGGTACTGGACAATGTATATTATTTAAGATAAAGAGCACATCAGCTCATGGCATGAGGTTATCTTCTTTCTCTGCTACTCCAAGTCACCGTGTATATGTCTACAGTACTTGTGAAGTCTATCTACAATATTCCAACTCTCTTATTTAGCTTATGGCTACTAGAATGAACTATTCAAAATCACTCTGATATTGTATTGACCTCCTCTGCAAGTATAGCCAAATATATTTGCAATTTTTTCTATCTTAAAGTACAACTAGCATAAACTAACCTGTTCATACTTTTATACCAAATCACCACAATGACAGTAGTAAATCTCTCTTGCAGCATGGTGGGAGTGACATTAAATGGGTGGATGGTGGTAAACCACTCTTCAGGGTGTCAACTTTTGTCGTATCGACGGTGAATACTCAGGTGAGCGGGTCATTTTGAAATATGAGCATCTTCTGTGTCACACAAAATCAGAGCTCCTACTCCCTATACAGGGATGAGCTGTCAGATGGGCAGGTGGTGTAGGAAGATGTTGAGGATTAAATCTGTGTCACTTTGAAGATACAGTCTCCTAATACTGTAAGCCCAGAAACCATCAAACATCAGCTCAACACATCAAATGTGTATTTACCATGTTGAAAGTTCCTTCCCAGTACAATTTCTTCCATTGACAACATCCAAGCACTAAAATTGTTAAATATTAAAAATAAAGACTTCGGACATTTACTCCAAACTTAGGTCTAATTTTCAGTGCCTGCACAAGGCTGTGAGATAAGCAAAACTTCAGATGAGTCATTTCAACCACTGTCTGCTGTAGTGACCTTGGGCAAACTAATGACCCCCACTGTCTTTATTTCCTCATCAAGAAATAATATCAATAACTTATCTCCATTGAAGGTTGCAGTGAAAGTCAAAGGAAGAAATGACATGTAAAAATATTTCCCCAACAGCAAAATGCTGTCTATACATATGTAATTATTGTCATTATCCAGTAGCCACAAGTGTCCCTTCAGGTGTGAGGACAGCTTACTTTTCCACAAGGTGAAGAGTTGTCTGTCTTTAATTAGTATAGACTGTAAAGCAAATTATTACAGGTGCATAAAATATGTATTTCTTCTCTCTTGAGTTCAGTATGTATCTGCTTTTCCATTTTTATTTCATCCTGCTTATTTCTCACCCATACTTGGTTGCTAAGAAAAAGGAAATAGTACAGTGACTGTTGTAGTAAGGGTTTTCAAGGGTAGATTTAATACAGGGCACATAAATGTGTAGGAATATCTCTTAATATTCACCAAAAAATCAAATGTAGAAGAGTGCAAGAGAATTTTCTGCATGCTAGAGACCCAAAGAATTCAGCCGAGAGCTTGGACCCCTGGTAATAACCCCATGAGTCCAGCTGATGGCCTGGAGCCCATGGCAATGTGTTCAAGTTCATGTCAGGAGCCTGAGGAATCCATGGTGGAAGATGGAAGAGTCTCTGCCAGAAAGTCCAAGGCTGGTGCTAGATGCTAGAAAATCTGCACTAGAGGCTAAAGAATCCATTCCAGAAGACTGAGGCATCTGCACTGGAGCCAGGAAGTGATATTCAAGAGGAAAGTGAAGGCCAGAGCTCCCCCAGAGTGAACAGCAGCCATCTTGGTAACAGTGAGGACCTGAGCTCCTCCCCTGAGAAGAATAGTCAAGTTTGGATCAGGAGAGCCAGCCATGGAAACTTCTGCTAGGAAAAGCAGTTTACAGTCTTCTCCCTCCACTTCTCCTTTTATGCCATTCCAGTAACAATCCTCAGGTGGATCTTCCACACCCAGAACCACACTGACCCTGTTCCCCTGGGGTTCTTACTCAACTTGAACCTTAATTAATCCACTACAGTTACCATATATAAATTGGGTCAGAATTTCAGTAATCTCTGATGCTTTTACACAAAGGTAGGCCTCCTCTCTGGTCCTGTACCCACAATGGATTAAATCCAATGTTCCCAGATGCCATCAGCCCATTTCACAAAATGCTCCATCTCTACCAAACCCTGTTTTATTTATCTCACTCTCCCAAGTTGCTCCTTGTAAGGTTTGGCCCAGGCCTCCCTCTAACTCACCTCCAGACATCCTTTCTCTACATCCATGTCTCCCACCTCTACAGTCACGAACTTACTTCCATTTCTTAGTGCTGGAGGCCTGCCCTGCACTGTACCCCGCAGCCACAGCACATCCACTTACTTCCGCGGGTTTTACTTGAATATCATCAATTCCTTGGCTAGAAAAGCATGCTCTCCCGCACCCTCTTCCTCTCGTGGATCTCATTAGTTCACACTTATCCTTCAAATCTGGCTCAACTCTTGCTTCCTCCAAGAAACTTTCCCTGTTCCTTGACTCCACAGATAGAGCAAGGCTATTATGTCATGTGCCCAGATGGCGTCCTGCTTTTTCCTTGAAACCCTTATCCAATCATGATTAAATTGCTGTGTGTAAGTCATGGTGTGGGTGCTGGTCTCTTAGCCATAGTGAAAGCTCCACATAGAGAGAAGTCAGGTTTCACCTATCTCCCACTCTTTCTTAAGGAAAATACCTGCCAAGGGCTGAGACAATGTCAGCTTTCAATAAATAATGCTCTGGATGACTCATTGAAGTGATATTTAGAAGGAAACTGCCCTGTTTAAGAAAAGAACTGCAGGGCTGGAGGGTTAGCTCAGTAGTTCCGGCGCCTGCCTTGCAAGCGCAAGGTCCTGAGTTCGATCCCCGGTAACCACATACAATGCTGGGCGTGGAGACTCATGCCCACCAACAATCAACACTGCATATCACAATGCCGGACATGGTGGCTCATGCCTGTAATCCCAGCACTCGGGAGGCAGAGACAGGAGGATTGTTGAGTTCGCGGCAGCTTGCCTGGGCACCATAGTGAGCTCAGGGCCAGCCTGAACTACAAAGCGAGACCCTGTCTCAAAAAAAATAAAAGAACTGCAGCTAGGAAACAGAAAACATGCGTGCATGCACTCAATACACACAACCTATTCTGAGTAAAATCCATGCCATAGATGCTCTTCTACAACGTTCAGTGTCAAAGAAAAATGAACAGTGTATCTTTATTCTAATCATCTAGCTCACTGTCTAACTGTATAACTCGATGTTGAAGTTACAGAACTCTCAAACAGTCTTCAAGAGAAAAAACTGGTTTTTTGTTTTGTGGTGTTTGTTTTGTTTAGTTTTTCAGTAGGGAGGATTGTGAATGCCTTCACACTGAGCTAGATCCCCAACCTTCCTTTCCTTCTTTTCTTCCTTCCTTTCATTCTTTCTTTATTTTTAAACCTTGAGATGAGATCTTGCTAAATTCTTAAATTGTCCAGAATGACCTCAAACCTGTGACCCTCCTCCTTCAGCCTCCGAGAGTGGTGAGATTATGGTCCAATTAAAGAGTTACTTTTGTCGTGTAATCTTTCTTATGGACTTCCTTCTATTGGGCTGACTCAGCCAGTTTGAGCCTGAAAATATCTCTGTATAGGTTAAAAAGTACATGGTCTCGTGGGTTAAGTAACACATAAAAGAAATTGGTAGAAGGATATGGAAGAAGTAGGGGTGGGAAGAGAAATGAAGGAAATTTGAAAAAGAAACATGGCTGAGGTGAGTAATACTCCAGCCGTTGTCACCTATAAGAATGAAGTAGAAAATTGAGGAAGCTCTGTCATGTGCAGGGAGCCTGCCCTGCTTCCACACATCTTGTCAAAATAGATTTTTCTGTGTCTGACTTCACGACACAGCCCTTGTCCACAGGAGCTCTGGCGCTATAGAAGCACGTAGTCCTCAGCACCACGAGTATTTGCAACACCATTTGTGTGTCCTCATCAGAAACAAACACTTCCTTTGCTGTTGCAGGATCCACACGTGAATGCATTTTTCCGACAGTGCCAAAAAAGAGAGAAAGACATGTCTCAGTCGCCTACCTCAAATTTCATCCGCTCTTGTAAGGTAACATGACATGCAAGTCGTTTCAGTGCTCTCTGGGGTAGAGATGGGCAACAGAGACCTTTCGTTTCCCACTGAGGAACAAGGGAAGAGGGGATTAGTGCTAAACATTTTAGAATACCTTATCAATTCATAGAGGGAAGTATTTAATTTCATGATTTTAAACAGCCGTGCCTGTTGACTAGAAAAAGCAAATCTCAGTTTTTCTTTTCTAAAATAAAGATGATTGAAAAGCAGAATCTACTATTGTTATTTACGTGGATCGCCCTTCCCCATATGCAGGCCCATATGCCAGGCTAACCGCAGTGAAGGATAAAGCCGATAAGGGCGGGCTGTGGAATTCATACTTCAGCTCTAAAATACATCAGGAGAACATGCTCTACTTTTTTTTCTTATTTATTTCACAATATTAAATTATTTGTCTTTATTGTGTACATGGTATTTGGAAATACAAATACACTGCCTGATGGCTTCCACTGGGGAGAGTGAGAGCATGTGGTGTTTTTCCTCCTGTTCCTGCTTTGTTATACTAACATAATGTTGCAAATAACAGTATATCCTTCATCCTTTTAAAATGTGCTACACTTTCTTATCCTTTCACCTACTGATGGGTGTTTAAAATGATTCCATGTACTAACTAGTACAAATAATACTGTAATAAACAGAGGAGTGCAGGTACATTTCTGACGCCCTGACTTCATATCATTTGGATATATACACAGTGGTGAAATTGCTATCATGTTTCTTTGTTTTGCTGTTGTTTTGTTTTGTTTTTCTTAAGAAATCTTTGGTGCTGTTTTCTATAATGACTGTACTAATTTAAACTCCTACTAGCATTGTGCAGAGATTTCTCTCTACATCATCACTTGTCTTCTTTTATCGCTTCTTTTTTTTTTTTTTTTTTTGTAGATAGAAACCAGAACCTTCACACTGACCTACATCCACCAGACTTTTTATTATTTTTGAGATAATTTCTTCCTAAGTTGTTAAGTTCCCCGGGTTGGGCTAGAACTTATGATTGCCTGTTCTCAGCCTTCCAGAGTGCTGGGGTCATAGGTATACACCACCATGCCCGGCTTTGTTTGTTTTATAATAGCCATTCGAGCAGGTATGAAGCAATGGTCTCACTGTAGTTTTAATTTATATTTCTCAGAAGACTAATTATACCGAACAGTGCTTATTTTTCCTTTACCTGTTGGTCTTTTTTGTCTTCTTTTAAAAAATAGCTACTCAGATTTTTGACCCATTTTTAAATTGTGTTTTCTGCTTACTTGCTATGGAGTTGTTCGAGTACCTTATATATTTCAGATATAGATCCATTGTTAGGTGAATATTTTGCAAATATTTTCTCCCACTTCATAAATTATCTCTTAAATTTGTTGGTTATTTCCATGGCTATGTGATATCATTTGTCTAGTTTTCATTTTGTTCCCTGGACTTTTAGAGTCATATACTAAATAAATAAATAAATAAACCCTTTGCCTAGATCAATGTCAAGACCCTTCACTCTGTTTTCTAGAAATTTTTGAATTCAGTTCTTGAATTTAAAGTTTTAATCCAGAACGTGCTTTAAATTTAATAGGTTTCTTTTTTCTGCTAATTTACAACAGAATTTGTTAAACGTGGACAAGATTCATGCAATCATGAGTTTTCTGCCTATAATCTTAAATCAGCTCTTCAAAGTTTTGGTTCAAAATGAAGAGGATGAAATAAGTACAACTGTCACCAGGTATCAATGACACAA
Source organism: Thryonomys swinderianus (assembly GCA_004025085.1). Classification (NCBI taxonomy): domain Eukaryota; kingdom Metazoa; phylum Chordata; class Mammalia; order Rodentia; family Thryonomyidae; genus Thryonomys; species Thryonomys swinderianus. The sequence continues at coordinate 7,338 of PVIC010024838.1, forward strand.
CTCTAGGAGAAGAGATTTTATAATCTTGGCTACATCCACTTCTGATTACTTGATATTTTATCTAAGTTTATTAACACATTTTAATTATACATTATGATCACATTCATCACTGAAAATTTGTATCCGTACATGATATATCCTGATAATTTTTTACCATCCCCCTGTCCTTTTTCCTTTCAAATTTTCTTTCCCTTCTTTGCTTTCCCCTCCCCTTCCAGATTCTCCTTCCTCTTTGAAGATGTTCTTCCTATTTCACAATACCTATTGTATGTTTTGGACCTTGTTTATGCTTTCAGCTTCTCACACAATTGTTATGGTGTTTACACAAATGTATCCTATTTTTTTCACTTAAGAGCATGGCCTCAATGTGCATCCATTTAGATATAAATGTCTCTAATTTACCAAGTAGCTGTATCATTTCACATTCCCATATGAATTTTTTAAAAAATTAAGATTGTGTTAACTGCTTTCATTTTAAATTTGATTAAACTAATTAAATCACTAACCTGGGTAATGATGAAATCACAATTTCTCATTTATAGATGTAGTGTCTTGAATTAATAATTTACTCATATATTCCTATTGATAATTTCTAAATGTTAGCATTCTGGAAAAAAAATATTAGTATTGGCATTGAAAGGTTTATGACATCTTCCTCACAGGAATGTTATCTTCTCCAAAGTTAAGGTTTTTAACCTAGTTTTTCTTTTTTTTTTTTTTTTTGAGACAGGGTCTTGCTTTGTAGTTCAGGCTGGCTCTGAGCTCACTATGTAGCCTAGGCAAGCCTCGAATTCAGCAATCTTACTGTCTCTGCCTCCCGAGTGCTGGGATTACAGGTGTAAGCCACCACACCGAGAACTGTGGTATGTGGTATGCGGTATTCATTGCTGGTGGGCATGAGTCTCCACGCCCAGCATCGTATGTGGTTACCAGGGATCGAACTCAGGACCTTGCACTTGTGAGGCAGGCACTGGAACCACTGAGCTAACCCTCTGGCCCAGTTTTGTTTTGTTTTTTTGAGACAAGGTCTCACTTTGTAGTTCAGGCTGGCCCTGAGCTTGCTCTGTAGCCCAGGCAAGCCTCAAACTCAGCAATCCTGCTGTCTCTGCCTCCCAGGTGCTGGGATTACAGGCGTGAGCCACCATGCTTGGCAAACCTAGTTTTTAAAATACAGAGCTGAAATTCTTGACAATTGAGGTGAACAGAGTAGGTTCAAAGCCATGCTGGACAGAGAGTAAAAAGCAAGTTTGAACCCATCCTGACAATTTAAGAAGATCTCATCTCAAAAAAAAAAAAAAAAAAGATACATCTCAGCCTAGTGCCTTTTCCAAAAGGATATATTGTGCCTATAGGTTGGAAGTCAAATACTTAAACCAAAGATGACTTTAATCAGAAGTTAAAAGTCTTCATTTTTTATTAGATACTAAAATGATTCTTTTTCCAACAAGACAATGTCAAGAGATGTACAGACTATAATTGGCAGTCTCCGGTGTGACGTCACAATCAAAGAACACCACTTATATCTCGGTGTTTAGAAGTTCTAAGGTTAGAGCCCTCACAGATATCACACATACTAAAGGCCTACTACTTGGGAGAGGAAAGCAGGGAACTTTCTCATTCATTGGGTCACTATTGCATACCCAGTTTACCAAGCACTTAATCATGAAGTCAACCTACTTCAAAAAAGCCATTAAACAATTTTCTTTCCCAGGGTTCTGACCGACATTGTGGCCAAGTGTCACGAGGAGCAGCTGGACCACTCCGTCCAGTCATACATTAAGGTACAGAACTCTCATTGGTCCTTCTTCATATGCCCTGTGCTGTGTGCTTTGTCTTGTTTCCTGTCCACAGTTGGTGGGAAGTTCTTCCCACATAGCTGGACTGAGCCCACCATAGTCAAAACCAGAATTCCTCTCAGTGGAATTCTGTCTCTTTGCATTAAGGGGCTTGATGTATGGCTTCAATGTATCAAAACTGTGTGGATGTGCAAATGAATATCAAAAGGGGAAGAGAGGAACAAAAGGAATAGAAGAAACTAAAGAGGTGTTCCTTTGAAATCAACATTACAAATAACGTGGAATTTCTGTGCTAAGAAAAACTGGGCTATGGCTTTGTTGAATGCTTTGTGTTTCTTCCGTAATGTTTTCTTAGCTCTTCTTATTGTTTTCTCAGGCATTATTTCATTTTCCCAGTTACTGTATAGTTGTACCTGCTTCTGGTATGTTAAGTCCTTTATCTTCTGGCATGAACCACTTGCCCATCCCATCCGTGTGCACTGCTTCTTCAGTGTGCTTTGTCCAGTGTCCACATGGAGATGCTTCTAGTCTCATTTCCAGTTGGCCTGTCAATCACTGCCAGTGAACTTGTGATGCTGTTTGTGCCCTCATAGCTCCTCCCTGAATGTCCTCCTTGAATGACAACGCAGAATCCATCCAAAGATAAATCAGAGCATCTCGGATTACAACACGCAGGAGATCTACACTGCTACATGCATAGATGATATCTTTATTGGGATGTGGACTTTTTAAATAGAGAATATACCCTAATATTATATATGGGTATATGTATGTTTATACACTCTAGATGTATAGAAATGTTAACTAGAGAAGAATTGGGGCCTTTTGGTAGCTAGAGGAGTTCAGCTTTTAAAATAATAATAGTTTTTGTTACCATTACTAATGTACTGTAAGAGAAAGCAGCTAGATGTTACATTCTCCAGTAAATTCTGAGATGATGTCTGTAAGAAAATGTTTCATTACAAACTTACATCTATACATTTTCTATGCAAAAGCTTCAGTGTGGCCTTTCTTAAAATAGTCTTGCTGCCACAAATAGTTACTTCACAGTGATTTTCCTGAGGACTAGATTTACCTGATAAGACCCAAATTTCAACTGCACAAAGACAGTTCCAACCACAAATGCCTTTTGTGTTCCTTTCTGTTGAGGAGAGGAGTTCATAGCTTACTATTATCGGGTAGTGATGACTTTACCCTCTAACAGAGTCATCTGACATACAATATTTGTCCCAATTTTCCATTTCAATCTATAGTGGTATTGAAAAGAACATATAGTTCTTTAATGCATTTCTGACACAGGCAATTTTATCTCACTACAAGCATTCTTTGCTCTCTCCAATGGAATTATTGAAAATTACTCTAAGAGCTCTCTGGTGCTGTGACTGTCTTTGCCACAATTAAGGACAGGTCCTATGAGGACCTCAGGCTCATGTGTATTCTGTGATACTAGTAGAGCGGTGATCTGGAAATGTGCCTCTGCATGGTCTTTGCTTTGATCCAAACATCTGAAATCTTCTGACAAGACCACTCTACTTTATAATACAGGAGACTGATCATGTACTTTGTTTTAAAGTGGTTTGAATTCGCTTTATGCAGAATTTCAGGTTGATAACAATTTCCTTGGATATTTGAAAACATATTTTAAATATCTAAAAGGAATGCTTCTTAAGAAAACCTCAGCTTCCTTGCATTTTACTCTGGAAAGAGTGCTAAACCAGCAAAAGAGAGACTAGGTTACAGTCAAGGTTAAGTAGTTACCTTGAGCCTTCAGCCTCCTTTGTGACATAAACTAACGTGGACCTTAGGAACAGCAACTCAGTGATTCTGGCTCAAGCCCTATTACATCACACAGGTCAGAGCCTGACCCTGACCAGAGGCTGAGTTTTTTCCTCCAGATATGAAAAACTATTTTTTAACATATAGGTAGGTAGTCAGCCCCACGCCATGAAACACAGTGAAAACTGAGGGGCTTGTTCCAATGCCCACGTGGCTATACTCGAAAGTGTGATACTCGGTGATTTCAAAGTAACTGAAACACCATTCCAAGTTCAGTGGTGCTAAACGCTGCTAACTCACTCCATCTACAATATCCAGACTGCACGCATGTCTTTTGTAAAGACAGATATCTAAAAGTCAGTCTAATTAAAGGACAGTGTTTCCAGTGACTTGTAGTACTGACAGGTTCCCCTACTCACATTTTTTAATCGAAATATTTCAGCTCCAGTTGAAATGCCTTGGTCTCAATAAATGCATGGGATTAAATTGTTGGTAACGACCTTATCTCCATGTGAGGCATAATCCAAAAGAGGAAGAATCGCATTGCTCTTGGTCGGAGCTGGTTTCATGTGTTCAGCAGCTTTGTCTGTTTCTTTGGGATGAGCTTTCAAAACCATGCAGCCAATGTGCTGCCACAAAACTCAAAGAAGTGGGGATAGGGCGAGAAGCGAATGTGTCTCCACTGGGAGTCAATCTCTTGCCTCAGTCTCGTCTCTTCCCTCCCAATTACAGTGATGTCTGGACAATGAATATCATTTTTTTAAAAAAGTACCAGTCCGTTGGGCATGGTAGCTCATGCCTGCCATCCCAGCACTTGGGAGGCAGAGACAGGAGGATTGCTGAGTTCGAGGCTTGCCTGGGCTCCATAGTGAGCTCAGGGCCAGGCTGAACTACAAAGTGAGACCCTGTCTCAAAAAAAAAAAAAAGTACCAGTCCTTGGAGCAAAAGTAAAATATCATTATTCAGTAGTAGTGGTTAGCAGTAAATATTTAAAATATGTGCATGTTCTTAAGAGATATGAAAATTCAGAATTAGCCCAAAGCTAATCTTTAGCAGAAAAAACAGAAGCAGCATTTGTTATCTCGCTGATGGCTGCCATGTGTGAAGCTCGTGAGAGCTGCGTCTGAGTGTGGAGTGTAGACCAGGGTTTTAGGACGCTCACCTGCTCACCTCCGGAAGGCACCAGCTTCCCCACCTGGCTATTTGAGCGGGTGCTCTACCCTTTCAGGATGAATAATTGCTCCCAGGCCACCTGTTACAAATGAAAGGAAGGAGAAGGGGAATGTGGCCTCAGTGGTCAAAGCCCTCTGTGTTACCTTGAACCTGCTGAGTGGCTCCCTGGCTCTTTGTCTTGATTTCTATAAAACAAAAACAAAAACAAAACAAAAAAAAAACGAGTTTCAAGGAGAGCATAGGTGAACACAGCTCTCCTTGTACCATGTCCTCAATAGGCACTGACCCGTACCACACTGATCATTGAGCCTTCATGGATTTCATGATAAAATCTCGCATGAGACGATAACTTTGGGAAATCAGTGTATCATGCAGCATAATTTCAAACCTTTGCTTTTTTAAACTGATGAACTTTGTGTACTTTTTGAATTTTCTTTAGTTTGTGTTCAAGACCAGTGCATACAAGGAGAGAACAATCCATGAAGAATTGGCTAAAAATGTGACTGGTCTCCTGAAATCAAATGACTCAACAACAGTAAAGCATGTCCTAAAGGTAAATAGTTTAAAGATAGTCAATTAATCGTTAGGACTGGGGGTGGATCTTCACTCCGGACATGTAATAGGATTCATTGATTTCATAGGTCATTACTGACATAAGCTACATTTTGAAACTACAGCGTATAAAAACATTAAGCAAAGAAAATCTTATTTTGAGAGAACATGAAAAAATAAATAGGTTATCCCCAAATTAAATGCTTTGGCCTAAAGGGAGAAGGAAAGACTATTCAGAATGATCTAAAACATTCAAAAATGTAGCACAAACAAAGTTTATTGGGTCATTTGCCACAATAAGAGGAAATATACAATGAAAAGGATTGATGATGTAGTAATGCGTGTGCAGGCCCACAGGGAGGGAATGGAGCAGAGCCACTTTCCAGGCTAAAAATAAAAAGTTGAAACCATGAAGTGACATAAACAGACATAGTGAAGGCAGAGACCATGGCTCAATGACTTTGTCCACCTGTCTTGGGCAAGGGCTGGGTTTGATCAGAACACCACCAAATAGAAAACACTGCAGGGAGTTTAAATTTCCTCTGAATTATTATGGCATCTTAGATTTAGACCCAAGCTAATATGAATTATGTATTGTGACTGTAGAGATGAACAGTTGATCAGTAAATAGCTACAAAGCGAAGCTAGGATCAAGAAATATCAACATGAGTTAACTAAAATTAAATTATCGAAAGCCATGTTATTTTTGTGAATTAGCCACAGAGCTTTACCCATATCACTCTATATTCGTCCAGTTTGTTCAAATATATTTCAAGTGCCTCCTTTGCAAATGGCATTTGATGTATATTTGAGAACAAAATAATGGTCCCTGCACTTGGAGAGTTTAAATTCTATCTGGGGATAAAAGCAGTAAGGTACAGATAGGTTTTGCTGATAAAGTGCACAGTATGGCAGAAGGTAAGAGGTAGTCCTGGAAAAGAATCTGCAAAGCAGCACACTGTGCAGGGCCGATAGAGAAGGTGACAACTGGGCAGAGTGGGTCGCAAGTTCTGGAGCTGGTTGTAAGAGTTGCTCAGAGGAGTGCGGAGGAGGTAGAAGAAAAGACCTTGCTGAAATCAGACGCAGCAGCACAGCTGAAAGGTTTGTGGGGAGTCACTGTGAACCAAGGGGCAAGAGGCCCGTTTTGGAGACCATGTCTGATGTGTGCTTTTAACCACTACAACTTTGACAAAGACCAACATTTGGTTTCAGTTAATATAATTTAAGATAAAAGTGTTGCGATGTTACACATCATTAAAAACAGAATTGTTACTGCACCATAGGATGATGCATTCCTTACTGTCTTCTCTTTTTCCTAACAGCATTCCTGGTTCTTTTTTGCAATTATCCTAAAATCTATGGCACAGCACCTGGTTGACACAAATAAAATTCAGGTAGGATCTTAAGTAATACCAGAATGTAATATTATCCAACAATTACACTGATGAACATGTTCTCATCAGCTCTGTCTTCATTAGCTTTGTAAACCTTAGCCATTTCTGTTCCTTGCTTTTTAAGTAGGAGAAATGATCATATAGGTCAGTGCAAGACCAGTCAGAGACCGACGTCGGGACAAGACGACAAGTACAAAAGATTACTGGAAAGAAATAGCCATGAAGGACAAAAGGAGCAGAAAGGGAATAAGAAAGTCTGATACCTGTGAAAGAAAATGAGGAAAGAAAAAGGATTAGCTAAGCAGAGCCTGCCAGTGAGCAAGGTTGAGTCCTGTCCAGGGCAGTCTGAGAGCAAAGAGTGCTCAAGGGTTTCCGTCATGGGCAGATGGTCTGACTCCAGGACCTCTGCCAGCCCACTGAATGGGAGCAGCTGGTGGGCAGAGGGCCACATTGGCCTGAGTACTTGAGTGGATCCCAAGATGAGTTTCTCCCGCTCTATTTCATCTTAAGGGGCCATCTGAGCCATGCACAATGTTGGGCTCACTGCGCATGCCCATGAATCTGCCCCCGCGGCTCCCATGGCCTCACGCGCTAAGAGGAACTAGAGGAGGGAAGCTGCCATGGCTATCGTGGCAGGTGGAATCCTCCTCTGCGGTCCCTTCTACATCCCCTCACCGTAGCTCACAGCTCTAAGGGCTCTTGGGACTCTTTTGACTTTGTGTTTGTTTGGGTTTTGGGGGGTTGTTGTTTTGTTGTTTTTGTTGTCGTTGTTGTGCTTTTGAGACAGGGTCTCGCTTTGTAGTTCAGGCTGGCCCTGAGCTCACTATGCAGCCCAGGCAAGCCTCGAACTCAGCAATCCTCCTGTCTCTGCCTCCTGAGTGCTGGAAGTACAGGCGTGAGCCACCACACCTGGCTTCATTTGACTTTGTAACCCAGAGCCTCCTTCCAGAGTGGTCTCAGCCTCGGCTTATTCACGCCCTGTGCAGGCCAGGGCTGCTGCAGTGATCATTCACAGTTACTCCTGGGTAGAGAAGCCCAAGAGGCACCCAGGGCACCCAGTATGTCCCCTATGTTTCCCTTGGTTCACAGGGAAAACTCTTATATTTGACACCCACCTCCACTGGGAGAGTAGCTCAACAATGTTGCTTTGGGAGGGATAATGGCAGTGAGTGATGTTATTCTGATTTATTTTCCTGGTCAGGGAGAGGTGCTATCAACACTTCCACCTGCCTGTCCACCCAACTAGCTCCACAAGACAATCAGTCACCCAGGGCAGTGCTACTCCAGATACCAATTTTGTCAATATAAACTACACACTTTGGGTGAGGTAAATGACTATAGGGTGGATCCTTGAGCCCAGTGGTTGCTAACAGAACATTTGTTGCTAGCAGAACATTTCATGCCTGGAGGTCCTACCTCTAGTAGTAAAAGCATGGGGATCTTTTTGGTTCCCAGTCTTAACTCAAATCCTGTCTCTGAAATAAGTGAGTGTTCCCACTCGCAGGCCACAGCAGGCTGAGTAAATGGCTAAAGGGGCCTTTGCAAAAGACCTGATAAAAATCACTATGTTCTACTTAGTACAGAGTTACAGGCTTCCCCTTAGGGACACTGCTATCTCCTCAGTCAGTGTGCACTAGACCTGAAAGTTGCCTTAGGACAAAGAGGAGAGAAAGCAATTATGACTGTTTATTGGAGTAAACATCCTCATCTTCCAGCGGTCTGTGTGGGTGTCAGTTGTGGCACTCTGTTCTGTCCCTCGGGATTCCACACAGCATTAGCCAGCTCTCCAGGTCTCTTTGAGAGTCAAAGCCCCTTGACTGGCCCTCAGACTTTTATTTTATTTTCCATGATAGTCATAGCCACAGACTCCTGGAGAGGGAGCATATCACATGACCTCTGCTAGTAAGGTGACTTCCTATCAAAATGGCTGCCAATCAGCCAACACCCTAACTTCTTCTCCTACCAGTAGGTATCCTCACTGACTCAAGTTTGCTTTCCACTCCAGTCAGTGGTGGCCCCAACCTCCAGATCTGTCTCAGGGGACCACCTCCCGATTTTCTTACTATGAATCAGAATAGGAAACTACCCAGTATCATCATTTGACCCAAAAGTATTCACCTTAAACTTATCACAAGCTATATGCACTTTTCAAATTATGAAGTGAATGGCTTTCTCCACCATTAAGGAAATGTTAGTCATCAGTTTCAAGAATACAGGATGTTTGAGGAAGTCAGGAGAGATGTGTAGGTTTAGTCCTCCATGACTGTACAGATCTTGTTCCCTGTTTGATCGTTGTTACCCTAGTAACAGTTCTGGTCTCCCAGGACCTGCTTATATCTTCTTAGTCTGATCTCTATTAGAGACCTTCTGGTCCCCTGTTGTGGTTATACCTTTTGTTAACCATCACTCATCTTGCTCCTAATAAAACTCCTGAAAACCTGAACTCCAGCCTCCACACCCAACTCCCATACCTTGTGACTATGACCATGACCTTGTTCCATTTCCTGTTTCATGCTGTCTCCTCACTTCCTTTCTTGTCCCGAATCAGGAATTTCCACATCCTTGGTGTGGTGATTCCTCTACTTCCAGCCTTTGTGATATTCTCCCCATGTAGTTAACAGATCAAATACCTTTGGGTTAAGAGTAGGGATAGGTCAAGAGAAGAATTTGAAGGGAAGACACACGGAGGGAAAGGGAAGGGAAGGGGAACATCCAAGCCAAGAGATTAACACAAGCCCCTGTGTACTGAGAGCGGCACTGGTAAGGTTACGAATTTTAGACCCTGACAGATGTGCTTGGATAAGTTAAAAAGTGACTGTTGATTTCATGGAGGTAAATTGTTTATCTTTATTGCCCAAGGTGTATGGAGCTGAATGAAATTGTGTGTAGTTAATTAAATTAGATTGATTTGTTGTTAATTCATTTGATATTAACAATAAATTATAATACAAAGAGTAACTATGAAAGTCTCAAAATACCTATATAGTGGTGTCCTGGTTAAAAAAAAAAGAAAAGTAAAAAGTCTGGGTAAATACCGTATCTTTTCTCTGGTATGAGAAACTGAAAATGTAAAATAAGTCCTAGAATGTACGATAAACGCTGTAAAATAGAAAATATCCTAAGGGAAATGGGTGGTAGGGGTAAATAATGAGGGGAAAGAAAAAACTGTGGTGGTACAAAAAAGGGAAAGAAACTCATGTATATAGGGGGCGGGGGTTTGTAGGGTGAGAAGGGGAATGGGAACAAATGAGAGTTAAGTCGTGTCATATACTTGTTCAAATTCTCGATGTTGTGCGTGATCATGACGTGTCTATAAAATGTACCTATATCACAATAGAAAGTAGTCATTCCAAGTCAGCTCTAGTGTTTCACTTTTAATTCTCCAAGTTATGCAACTCTTATAACTTTAGCCTTCATGGTATTGCTGTTTCCATCAAGGAAGCCTGGGTGCTCACAGTTTAGCAACATATACCTCAGTTGAGCAAGGCAATGCATGCCAGTAATCCTAGCACTCAGGAGACGGAGAAAGGAGGCTCACCACAAGTTCAAGGCCAGCCTAGTCTACATAGTGAATTCAAGGTCAGCTCAAACCACATAGTGAGATCCTGTCTCAAAAACAAGAGAGAGGAGGAGGAAGAGAGAAAGAGACAGAGAGACTTCAGTCTAATGCTAAAGTCTATGTTTTACTGCTATGATAAAATGTATCTAAGTATCATTCTTTTATTTTTTAATACTTTTTTATCCCCTTTCCCTTGTCAAAACCCCTTCCCTCCCCTCTTGATCCTCTTCCCTTTTGCAAGGATCTATCTAAAGCCAACTTGTTCAGCCAACTTGATCAGCGAACTGATCAGTGAGTCTTACCAGTCTTGTAGAAAAGAAGTGAACAATTGGCCATCTCAAGCTTTACTCTCTTGTGCAGAAGTCCAAAGTGGCCTCCTGGAGTGTCATTAGATTGTTATGTCATCTCTAAGCCAGGCCTTTCTGCATCCGGTGTCACAGCACCAGATTTGTGAGACCCCAGTGACACCTCTTCCCTCGGTCTTCTCCGGGGTCATGCAGTGAGGAGTACCAGAAGCACAACTTACTAGAGAGATTTCAAACCCATACTGCATTTGCACTCATTGACTCCTTAGTTGTCTATTGTGAGGGATTGCTAGGGTTTTTTTTTTAATTATTTTTAATTAAATAGAACCATCTGCCCAAAAAAGTTCAGAAAAATATTCATTAGATTTTTAATAGTAGTTATTTCTTGGGAGCCAAGAGAAGGGAATGGAGGTATGATAAGACATAAAATGGTTCATATTTTACTCTGTACTTTTTTTTTGCAACTAACATGTTAGAATGTACTTTTTAATGAAAAAATGAAAATGTATTGGTTCAAAAAGAAAGGAACATTAAATGAATATGGTGGGAAACATGACTCTGAAATTAAAAAGTTTTATCTTTTATTATTGCTGTCAAGTTTTAAAAAAGAGTCTCTTAACTGACAATCTCTAAAATAAGTCTTTCAGTGTAGTTCCTCTTGGATTCCTACTATAAACAATCCATTCTTCCCTCAGCTTTCCCGGGCTCAGAGATTTCCTGAATCTTACCAGAATGAATTGGACAATCTTGTGATGGTCCTATGTGACCACGTGATTTGGAAATACAAGGATGCCCTTGAAGAAACAAAAAGAGCAAACCACAGTGTTGCCAGGTTTCTTAAGGTACAGTTCTGCAAGACCACAGTTCTATGGGGTGTGCAAGATGTTCAAATGATTCATATCACTACAATAGGAAACAAAATGAGCACAGTGCAATGAATAACTTCATTTATCATCTTTCCTGCTTGACACGCTTTCTAATATCTTTTCTACCTTGAGTCTCATTGAAGAAACATTAAGGTTGGGTAAAAGTATCCATTTGAGTGTTACCAGACCAAAGTACTGCTGCATATTTTTAAGCACAAAAATGAAATGTTTGAAAAGATGCTGCATTGTGGCAATATGATTCTTTCTGGCATTTCTGCCTCTGAGGATGGGTGGCAAGTGTGATAATGACACCGAATAGCCATGTGGGGAAAACATCTGGAAACTTATCTCATTCATTATATTGCCTCTCCGCTTCCTTTTATGTGATGAAAAGATCATGTACTAAACATACAAATGGAAAGTTGTCGATTTAAATGTCAAGCATCATAACTGGATACATATGAAAGTTAAATGTATTTCTTTGAATTACAAAAGATCATATTGAATTAATTGAGAAGAAAAATGAAAAATGTAACAGATAATACACTTAGGAAGACAATGGTTTCCTTATCCAACTATTAACCGCCACTCCTTTTTTGTAGACACCACATCTTGAGTGACTATGGTAATTTATAAATTAATTTTAATGCAAAATTAAGAAGCTATAAAGTTGATAGATGATTAACCTGAGTTATCTTTGGTGAACTTTAACCCAACCTAATTTTTTTTTAAGATACTAAAAACAAAACTCTTTCAATCTATACACTAAATTTGCTCTTAGCCTGAATTTGTTTTTTTCTTCAATGGTTTGCCTCTCATGTTTTTCCCTTTCTTTGTCCCAGTAAAAAGAAGATCAGGAAAAAAAAGGTAAAGGAAAAAGTTACTCTGGTGTCCCTACTGTATTTTGACACCTACAGGAATAAAACTTATTTCTATGCTGGGAGTTTATTTAAAGTGCTTAAAAGAGGAAATTTGGATTAAAAATTATATATATATATATATATATATGCCCTTGAAAAATTATATATATGCCCTTGAATTATATATGCCTTTGTAAGCAAAAGCTGTTTAAAGAAAATCTTGCAATATTCTTTCCCAATTACAAATTTTTGAAAAAGACAAGTGAGCAAGTCTTTAGAAAAAGAGAAAAGACCCCGTGTCTATTATCCTTGGCTTAAATGCTCTGTATTTGTAGAATAAATGAATTTCCCTTGGTGTGCACTAATGTAGAGATCGTGGCCCATGGTATAGGAGCTAATGTTGCACATGAGGGAAAACAAAAAGCTGTCCAATATTAAAAATTAAATGGCAACCCCAGTGACTTGGTGGACTCTGTAAGTAAGAAGCAGAGATTAACAACAGATGCACAAATAGAGTTGATATATGTAGATCACGTGGATTTCAAGTTGAAACTAGCACATGCATAAGAAGTTTCTGAATGGAAAGTTGAGTTCAATATATTCTACATCACAATAACCCATTATAGGGCCGGAGGGTTATCTCAGTGGCTCCGGTGCCTGCCTCGCAAGCATAAGGTCCTGAGTTCGATCCCCGGTAACCACATACAATGCTGGGCGTGGAGACTCACACCCACCAGCCATCTATACCACGTACCACAGTGCCGGGCGTGGTGGCTCACGCCTGTCATCCCAGCACTCGGGAGGCAGAGTCAGGAGGATTGCTGAGTTCAAGGCTTGCCTGGGCTACATAGTGAGCTCAGAGCTAGCCTGAACTACAAAGCGAGACCCAGTCTCAAAACAAAAACAAACAAACAAACAAAAAAACATTATATGCCATTATATTTAATTGGTAGTTGTAATAGCATTTATTAACACAGAATACTGAAAAGAAATTTCTTGGAATATTTATTAAATAAATGAGTAGAATTATGAGAAAAAAGGAAAGGGGAGAAAGTGATTTTTGAAAATTAAATGCTATCATTTGGCACAGTTTTAAGGAACTGATGAAATTTAAGCTTCTAATAGCTCAACATTGCCCACTCACAGTGTTAGGATAAATGTCTTGTATTCCTGGCCAGTCTGACAATATTTATTAGCTCATGTGAAATGAATAAGACTTTTAATTTTTTGATTATTTAATTATACATTACTAGTCAAATACTGTGAAGGACTTATCATTGGAATCTAACAATTAAAATATTCTTTCAATGTGGTAATTTTACTGCATTGAGAGAGTCAAGGGAACAGAATCTCTGGAAACCAGTGTGTGGACATATAAAAAAGATCCTGTGTTAGTGAGAACCTTCCCTCACTCCGCATCATGGGCAGTATTTTCACTGCAATTACTCCAAAAAGCCTGGTAGATTTTTGATATTTCTGTACTGTCCTCGAAGTAGAGAGAACTTGGATGAACCTATGACACTTTGGTAGTTTTTTGCCACCAAACTGGGTCACAACTCATACCTGAGCATATCTGTTTAGATAATTACTTATAAGGCACAATAACATGCTGATAGTAAAGACAGATTCATTCTATTTTTTTTTTTTTGGTTTCCTCTAAGACACGTATACCCTTTTCCCCACTCATCCTACTATCCCGTTTGAAAAACATTTGGAAATGGTCTAGGATATGAGCTTGATTTCTTGGTAAGTATGTTTGAAAAAACATGCGTTAAAAAGGAGATGGAATGATGGAAAGGGAGAAGTCTTCAGACCTACTCTATTCGACTTAAATAGTCTCTGCTTTGGAAATAAATGACTGCTTTCTATTGAGCTTATCTTCATAGTAGTTGAGCATAAGCTAAAGCCTAATGCAGAGACAAAGGAAAAGTAGAGAAAGACATGAAAAGGGCATCCTGTGGATCCTTTTTGCAATCTGGAGCTCCATAGCTCATCCCTGAACCAATTAAAGAATAAATTCTTCCTTGCTTTCACCCTTGGTAAGATCATTATTTTTTCATTACAGCAATACCTTTTTGCAGGTAACTTAAAATATTTGGCCTTTAGCTTATTAATCAAACTGAGAAAAAATTTAATAGAAAATGTTATTCTATAAATCCAGGAGTCTGCAAACTTTTTCTGTAAGTGGCCAAATGCTAAACATTTTCGTTTTTATGAGCTGTATTATCTGTCACAACTACTCAACTCTGTTACTTGACCCAAAAACAGCCATGGACATTTCACTACAGAATATGTAAATGAATGAATGTGGCTTCATTCCAAGAAAACACTTTGTATAAAAGAGTAGGAGGCTGCTTTGGCCCATGAGCCATTGTTTACTCAAACCTGCTATAATTTACTTTCAGTCCATGTAAAACATTAATATAAATTTTATGAAAAAAATAAAAGCAAAAATCCCCAACCCAAGGCTTTAGCTGTGAGCAGGAGGCTTAATGCACCTGAAGCCAAGGAGAAGCCAGAGTGAACAAGTGAGGACCCATCAGGCACCTGGTGAAGCTGGCCGTAAGGAGGACCTGTGCAGGAAAAGGCTTGACTCTGGTGACCTTGCATCCTGGGAATAAGACCCTTTCTCTCTCTCTCTCTCTCTCTCTCTCTCTCTCTCTCTCTCTCTCTCTCTCTCTCTCTCTCTCTCTCTCTCTCTGACCCTTGGGAAAAAGATGTCAAGCTTCCATGGAGAGGCTTCTTTTTTCTAATTCAAGAAAGCCCAAATTGGCTTTCTTGGTGCTCAGTGTATCCTTCTCCGCAGGGACCTTGTTCATGGATGCTGGAGACAAGACCACTTCAAGAGCTCGGAGGTCTGACCTTGCAGAGCAGCCACAGTAAGCCCTCAGATGGGCCATTTACCGTGCCTGCCATGGGCTGGTTCAGTGACAGGACTCACTTCCACAGAGTCAAAGCACCCTTACATTTTCACCAAAGATTTCTCAAAGCCTTATTTCTCCTGCTCTTTCTTGAGAAGTTTCTAGGGCTCAGAGATGTCCTGGGTGATTTTCCGCTTCCCGATGGTGGAACCCCACTCTCCGAAGGGAGAAAGCAGAGCTTGCTTGGAGCGAGCTCCGAGCTGGGGATGTTGCAACGGAAGCCGGGTTGGGACATCTACCCACAGACCCAGCACCTAGGAGGGTGAGCTCGTGTGCCAGGATCCAGCACTGCACAGAAGGCACAACTTGCTCATTGATCTTTGTCTTTCTTTTGAGGCAATAATTGTGCCTCTCTCACCCTTCTGTTGGGAGATAGGAAGAAACATGTCATCTTTCCCACCAATCAGAACTAAAATTTATGATAAAAGTGAAAACATAAACCAAATATATAGTTACACAGTGATGAAGAGGTACACTATGAGGCTCCAAAAGAAACTTGAAAGCAAAATAAAAAATAAGTGATTTCACAAATAGAAGACCCTTGTTGAAGAAAATAGCCCTTGCTTATACACAGGTATATTTTAGTGGTAGAATTTCTACTATAGGTATGCTATCTATAGCAAGATTTTATGTTCGGGCCTTTCTGAAAAAAAGACAAAAGAAGGTAAAATTGAGGAGAGAACAAGAAATGCAAAACAATTGCAATACACTATCTTAATACTTTGGGCAAACGAAAGGTTCCCTGAACACCCTCTGGTGTAACACCTGCGTGTTTCCAAGTAGACTGTGTGTTTCCACACCTGAGAACGAATGGGACAAAACTCTCCCTCCAACTGGAAATCCATGTGGCATCTGCTGCCTGCCCAAGATATCTCATGCATAATTATGTCAGTGCCTCCTAACTCACTCATCGCCAGTACATTCTTGATTATGATAGCTTGGTTACAGGTGAGATGGCTGCTGGTATTTTGGAGAGAGCAAAAGTGCCCCTCCAAACCTGTCTGTCTAAGCCTGTCCTCACTGCAGTAGAGACGATCTGACAAGAGTAACAAAGACAGTAGGCAGCTCATAAATAGAAATCTCAGACTTTCCTCCCTTCCCCGCATTCTTCAAATATAAACAGCCTCTGCTGAGAAAGAGAATGGCTACTCTCTTAAAGGGCCCGGTGAGAACGAAGAGACCTTCCAGACCCATCTCAAGCATCTCCCAACCCTACTCCCCCGTGCTGTACATCAATAGTCTCCCCTCAACTGTGGAATCACAGTACTAAAACACAGTGACAGGCAAGTAATAACCTAGTAGTTAAGAGGTAGACAACTAAAATCTGAACTTTCCCATATCAAAAGATAAGGGCTCTACCATTTTTCACTGAACTATTCCAAGTGGTGTTTTATACAGCTGGCAACTACAGGTTGGTAACTTTCAGATTTGTGTACTCTTGTATTTTAACAAGTTTCTATTTGTGGATGTAAGGTTAAACATATTTTAAAGATTTTTTTAAAAATACTTAATACAACACATTTAGCTAAATGTGTTAATTTGCTTCAATCTATGTAATTATTTGTTTAACCTTTAATGATTCCCCAAGTGCAAATGTTTGAATTTAAAATCTTATCCTTTTTAGCGCTGTTTTACCTTCATGGACCGAGGATTTGTGTTTAGGATAGTTAACAACTACATCAGCATGTTTTCCTCTGGGGATCTGAAGGTAAGTCAGAGAAGACTGATCATTTGCTAAATTCTGCATTGTAAATAAATAAACTGGTGTCTGTTTATATCTGCCTATGCCTTAACCTATCCATTGTCTGTATCAAAAAATAGCATCTCTACCAACAAGACACATCCTTGAAAGTGCTCCGTCTATTGAGCATGACTCCCAGGTCCTTCTTTAATGGGGGTAAAGGAGTGCATGAGAGTGTTTGTGCTGCATTTCAGGTTTTTTGCTGTTGGAAGAGGGAGTGGCTCACTTCAGCTGCAGTTACTATAGTCCAGTTCATGCTAGGCTTTCTTAGTCCTGGGCAAAATGGGCAACCAACTGGGGTTGATCACTCTATGCAAAGAGAGGTGTATGTCAAAGAGCTGGCACAGGAGCTCTAGAGCCATGGCTCTCCAAGCGTAGTTTCTAAACCAATGAAGTAACATCACAGGGGCCCGGAAAGCTGTTTTATGAAACTTGTAGGTGATTCTCAGGCATTCCTACGTTAAAAAAAAAAACCCACCGAGATATGGCATGCCAGTGGAAGAAGTGAAGACTAGAAATGAGCAAATCAAGGAAGTTGTATCAGTTAAAAGTCTGTGGGTTGCAAGCAACAGAATCTGACTTAAACTGAGTAAAAGGGAGTTTATAGAAGGATATTGGGAGTAAACAGCATTGAAGAAAGAAGACCAGACTTTGAAAGGAGAAGGGGCCAGGGCTCTTACAGAGTGCAGGAATGACCACAAAGGACGGGCCATTTTGGCCAGGGTGCTGCTGTTGCTATTGCTGGTGCTACTGCCGCTGCCACCATCGTTGCTGCTGCTGCTGCTGCTGCTGCTGCTACATAATTGACTGGAGCCACTTTCTCCATCTTTAAAATCTACTTCAGATTAAAATTCCATAGAGGAAATGGGATCGATCTGCTTTGGGTCACGCAACTGCCTTTGAAGGAAGAAAGATAGCGCCCCTGAATTAATAATTCTCCATTAACAATTACCCATTGAGGAAAAGAGAATTCCCCAAGGGAAAATCATGTGGATTGGGAAAGAACAACAGATGCAAAAAGGTCCAAAATAAATCTGTAATGATAATCCGAAACTTTGCAGGTTATGCTCAGGAGTCTGAATAGTATTGTTCTGGAATAAAAAATTGTGTTTGATCAGGTGCATTACATTGTATTTGATTTTGGAAGTACAGTTTCTCTAAATGTTTTTTGAAAAGATATTCTCTATTTGAACTCCTGTTATAAATGGGATTTGCACATTAACCATTTAAATATAATTTCAGTAGACTTAAATTATACATTTTCCAAAGACCAAACAGAATATTCTTCATGAAGTATAATTAGTGTATGCAGTTTAATTATGTTTCTATTGGTGTTACTGTACAAAAAGTAAGGTTAAATGCTATCCTTGTTTGAAGTGGTAAGATTTTAAAATATTGACTCATTTTGCCACAAACATAACCCTAAAACATCTGAGCATGTCATAAATCTTGTACTTTGTGTGGGTAATATTAGTGAATCTAGTAA
>PVIC010024839.1:0-25679 GCA_004025085.1 Thryonomys swinderianus
GTAGAAGGGAAACTATTTCTTTACATCCTCAGAGTTCTATGACTGAGTCTATATCAATCTGTCTAGTGGCAGACAGACTAACAGAAGAAAATTATATATATTTATTATTTGCATTACATGAAAGAAAAGTGAATTCCCAAAAAGCCAGAGAAATCTAGAAGCTTACATACCCTAATCAGAGGCAAGAAGAAAGGGAAATGTAGGCAATTTAGGGGGGTGTTATAGTTTAGATCCTAAACTATTAGAAGGTGCTATCTGGAAGGTGGCAGAATATTTAGGAGGTAGAGTTTAGTGGAAGGAAGTTAGGTCAGGAAGGACATGCCCCTGAAGGTTGTGCTGGGACCCTGGTCTCCCTCTCTCCCTCCCCTTTCCTCTCCTCACCCCCTCCTTCCTAGATCCCCATCAAGATGTGCTGCCTCAGACCCAAAGAAACTGTGCCAAGCAACCACAGACTGAAACTTCCAAACCTGTGAATCAAATTAATCTTTTCCTGTCAGTTGTTTTAACTCAGGGACCTTTAACTGTGATGGAAAGCTGATACAAGAAGAATTAATTCTGAGGAAGATGAATGGCCTCTCTTTAGAAAAAGTGATAGATATGGCCTGTGATAGATAAGTCTGTCTGATGTTGACCTCTGGACTGCAGGGCACTGACCTCCAATCTCTTGCCCACTCTCTCCGCATAATAGGAATTAATCCTCCCCGCTAAATGAGATTCCCAGAAAAGGGACTGATAACAACTGAGTTCCTTAGGCAGGTAAGGGGAGGTCAGAAAAATCTCTGTCCTGTATTTCCTGTTTCCCAAGTGCCCTAAGTTTGAAGTCCAAAGTACATAGCATATTTGAGGGTGGAACTTTCTCAACTCCGTCTCCCTTTCTTCATCTTGTTTCACTCATATCTTTCCTTCTGCACACATTGCACTTCAGGCATGTCATCTTGTTTCCTCAATGTCCTTGCTTGTCTTAACTTTTCTGCTTTTCTAGACAGTTATTTCCATCACACAGCATTTTCCCTTTCTCGGGTCCACGTGTTTCATCTATGACTGTGAGCTACCAAGGCACCTTTGAGTCTTTGCAACATGAACTTGCAAAGCTTAAAATGTTTACTCTCTAGGCTTTGTCTCAAAAAAGTTTGCCATGAGACCTCATCTAATAGGAATAAATAGACAGATATACAGAGATAGAGATATTATACTGCATATTATAAACCTGTACTTTATCTGCTTTTTTGATGATGACTTAACAAAAGTCAATGCAGCCAGGCTTGGTGGCTCACCCCTGTAATCCCAGTACTTGAGAGGCAGAGGCAAGAGGATTGCTGAGTTTGAGGCTTTCCTGGGCTATATAGTGAGTTCAGGGTCAACATGAACTGCAAAGGGAGACCCTGTCTCAGAAAAAAAAAAAACTCAATACAAGGTGTTCCAGGAGCACTATTAGATTTTTAGAATTCCTATGTACATGCTTTTACCTGCCATCTTAGTTGAGGCTTCATATTCCAAACAACAAATAACTGTTCAAGCTATATTAAGCAAAAAAAAATGTATAAAACAATGTGACACTTCTATCAGATAGAATTCATTCAGTTCACAGAAACACTATAGGCAACATGGAATAAGAAGTTTATTAGATTTATTATACAGATTATACTTAATAAAACTGTAGGTAGAGTTAAACAAATAAAAATCTTAAAGGAACAACTGAAAGATCCAAAGCTTCCTGAAGCCTGCCCTAGGGAAAGAAACCAGACAAAGTAGGGAAGCAAGGGGTGTGCAGAAAATCCTGTCTGGTAACGTCAATACTGATACCCTGTCTCCTCTCCTTAGAAAAATTCCCATTGGTACCACTCAAAGATGAGAAAACTCCTCCATCTTTTCCCTTTACATACGAAGTGACAGTGATGTTCTGGTTTTACTTATTTACAGCACTTCTTGTCTCATCAAAATAAGGTTTTCAGTCTGAACTTCACTGATTTTGGCAAAAGGCTCAACATTTCAGAAAAATGACTAAATGAATGATGGTTTTAAACATGTCTGTGGATTTGCTGACATTTTTCCTACAAAATATGGAGTCTCCTTGCATATGAGCTGGCTTCAGTGACTTCAGACAGATAGGACAAAGAAATTTTGTCAAGTCTTAACATAAGTTATAAGGTACTCCGTTACATAAGCCATGGGAACTGAAGCAGGATGCTGATAAAGGATAGAGTTCTAACTCAGAACAGTCAGACAGAGCTGCCAAAACTAAACTTTATAAATATGAATACAGTGGTGCCCCCAGTTCATGAACTTAATTCATTCCACAATTTTGGAAAGGACAGCCATATCTGTGTTCATGCAGGAAAGATGTCTGCAGTTATTCCTGTCACCTGATGTAAAGTTTGCAAACAAAAACAAAATTTTGCCAAACACTTGTATTTGTGAACCAAGTTGTTCACAAACAAAAGTGTTTATGAACAGAGGTACCACTGATATCACTACAGAGTTCTATTCATCTGTGTCATTCATTTAGCCATCGAACAAGTATTTATGAAGCACCTCTTTTGTGTGCTGAGGATTCGGTGGCAAAGACAAGAAAAAAAATTATCTCTGCCTTGCTGGAGCTCATACACCACTTACTGTGGGTTAAAGAGACATGGAAGAGGTAATTTATGAGTTACAAAAGGAGAACCACGGGGCTGGAGATTTAGCTCAGTGGTTCCGGCGCCTGCCTCACAAGTGCAAGGTCCTGAGTTCGATCCCTGTAACCACATAGAATGCTGGGCGTGGTGACTCACGTCCGTCAGCAACCAATACCACATACCACAGTGCCGGGCGTGGTGGCTCATGCCTGTAATCCCAGCACTCAGGAGGCAGAAACAGGAGGATACCTGAGTTCGCGGCAGCTTGCCTGGGCTACATAGTGAGCTCAGGGCCAGCCTGAACTACAAAGCAAGACCCTGTCTCAAAAAAAAAAAAAAGGAGAACCACAGACACTTTGAGTCCCTGACAGATAAGAAGTCACATGTCTGTTCTAGAAATTTCTTAAAGATACATTCCCCTTAATTACAAAATGTGATGTGGTTTCTGGCAATGTTCCAGAGCAAAAGAAAAGATATCATTTCAGCAAATGCCAGCATGCTCAGTTATGCTGGTATGTGGTGGCTGCTTTCATCTGTGACAGGCAGCTGTCCTTTCTCCTCATATAACGTACATAGACAAGATGCTAATTGTATGCTTTCTCCTGCACCTACTTTGAAATTATTTATAATGATGAAATTATAAGGCCAAGTTGTCTGAGAAATGCTGCTGTACAGAGTAGGCTTAGTTTGGTTGCAAATAGACATTCCTCACAAGATCTATATTAGATCCATAAAGCTTTCTCATCAGGCTGCTGATAATGAAGTTTGTTAACCATTCTGCTGCATAAAGGAGAATTATGAAAAGTGATTCAGTCTAATTATCAAAGGGTCAGGTTTTCTCCACTGTTCTCAAAATGTAGCTATTGAAGTGGCTTGAAAACTCGTTGCCTGGAATTTAAATTACCTATTGCCAAGGTTGAGTGACTGCTCCAGGAGGGAATGAAAGTGCTTAAATTCTCCAGACTGTTTGATTACAGGTACCTGTCCACCGTTTGCTTGGTCAAGTACAACTGTGCAATTAAAACAAATGGTGGCAAATAAAAGCCTGACTGAGGTAAATTTGGCCTCCAGGCAGAGTGCCAGCCTATGAGAAGGCTTGGAAGAAGAAAACAATGAATAAGAAAGATGCAGGTCCCCTGTAATACCCTCCTGGCACTCACAGTCCAGAGTGGTAAAAGAAAGGAACTGAGTACAGCAAAAACAGTATGTGAGGACTGTGGGGCATGAACTGTCAGGATAGGTAACAAGGAAAACTAACTCAGATGTGAGCTCTAAGCTGACAGCTGAGCAGGAGTTACAGCAAAGATGAGAGGTCATAGCAGCAAAGTGTGACTTAGGAGGGGGCTGTATGTAGTAAGTGTAATTATTAAATTAAGCACCATTCATTGTAACTCTAAATAGAACAAAGACATCCTTTAAAGAGGTGTGATCATCTTATTACTGGGTAAAAAATCTCAACAATCTAATGAGGCCTTTCTTTGTTCGAGCTCCTATGCCCTGGCCTTGGCCACTGCATCCTTCACTGAATCTTCCCAACTCCCTCTGTGGCTTGGCCCTTTCCCCAGCTGCCTGTGTGTCTGTGGGCCTCCATTTGCCAGAATGTTTCCCACTCTCCCCTCCCTCATGAGCCAGTATTCCCATGAGAAATCCCCTCATCTTCCCACAGGGTCCTGCTCATTAGCAATATCATGTTTTACAGAAATTGTTTAGATTACAGTTGGGTGCCTCTTAGTAGGTTAGGAAAATGACACTCAAACCTTAAAGAAATGGTACCTAAGGCCAACAACGCCAGCATGAAGGGCCCATGCTTCAGTCTCTCCAGGTCTCTGGTCATCACCTTGCTTCAGTATTAACCCATACAAGATTGGTATTGACATGGTGCCAAAACACTATATAGATTTAGATGAAACACAGCCAGAGTAGGTGGGCTATCTATAGACCCAGAATGTAAAATGAATTTTCTACACATTTATCAGTTCATTTGGACAAACTGTAGACACAACATCAGACTATTCTCAGAAAGGATAGGTTAACTTCTTAACACAAAGAAACAACTAGAAACTAGTCATAGCCATTCTCCTCAACAGGGCTTGGTACCGGTGCTAATCTGTAAGTAGAAGACTCCAATTGTGAGGAAGGGGAGCAGCCACAGATAAATTACATCTACAACATTTACCAATCTTCTCTCAGTACCTCTGGGCTGTCTTAACTGCTTCTGCAGGATTATTTTACACTGAGAGTGCCTTCACTTTTGGTGCTCTAGCATGGGTTTCTTAGCTTCCAGTGTAGAAAACCGGAAGAAAAGAGACAACCTGAGTCAACCTACTATGTCTATTTCCAAATTATATTGTTCAGTCCTCATAACCACCTTGTAAGAGAGGCATTATTAAGTACTTTACAAATTTTTTGCACAATTAAAAATCAGTGCAATGGAAGCTAGAACCCAAATCTTTCTTGTTCAAAGTCTACTACATTTCTGCTACATCACACGCTAAACAATCACCAAGCCATCAGCCTTCCAATCTAGTTAGCGTTTGCCTTCAGTATTATGCTGTTCATCTTATATCCTCCTTGCCTTTTAGCAGTCATTTTATGTTCTATGGGAGTTTAGACCCATCATACACACCTCTTTAAAAAGAAAATATTTGATGAAACCAACTTTTACACCAGCTACAGCTTTTTTGTGGTGCATTTTCTCTGGGTCTGGCCTCGTGTTAAGTATTTCACATGCATTATAACATACAACATCTTTTTTCTTGGATAATTAACGATGCTGAAGTCTGAGAAGATAATAGCAAAATCCAAGGCTGACTTTATGAGACCTGAGTTCCAGGGTTTTCTACTCTGCCACTTTGCCACAACTTACAACTCCATCTTCACTGCCATAAGGAATGCAATTAAGTGGCGTACAATACTGGTTCTGTCAAACAAACAAAGCAGGCCAGGAAGGGAGGAAAGAGGGTAAAAAAAAAAAAGACAAGGCTCCTTTAGCCAAGAGAAGAAAGGACTTTCTACAAACAAAGCTCTCTTACATTTTGCATTCAAAGAATTACTTTATAACAGCAAAAAACTTCTGAAATAAATTTGTGTTGGAAAGCATAAGAATGCATCAACATTTCATCTGTTTTCTATGCCTTGAAGGAGACAGAGAAATTGTTTTTTCCAGGGTGCAGCAACCTAGTCCTAACAAATCTATAAGCAAGGATGGATCCAAAGTCTGCATTCACAGCACCCAAAAGTCCTCTTGCTCTTCTACACCACCAAACATGCCAAAAAAAAAACTTAGACAATTCTTAAGATACTGATCATAATGGGTTCATTACTTTCTTTAACAAGTCTAGAGTAAAAATCCCCCTGTGCCAACAGCCTTTCCCTGGCTTGTTTCAAGTTTTTATGTCCCATTTCATGGTCTCTGGATAGAGGTGTAGACTCTTGAACAGCCCACTGCATAGTCTGGAGGAGTGCAGTATGCAAGAACAGACATTCTATAGCAATTCAGTTTGGAGCAATAGAATATTCACACTAAGACATGACTTTCTGGGGCTTTTATTATTTTTTTTCCTTTAGTAAAACTACCCACAAAATAGCTGGCATCCTTCTGCTGACCAAAAACCTAATGGCTTGAAAGGAAAGTCTAAAATCTTAATTTTTACTTTTAGGAAAATAATATTTTTTTTCTCCAAAATTAAGCTGGAAAGCAAATAATACTACCCAACTAGTAGTATACAACCTTGAAATTAACTGAGTATGATATATTAGTGTGGCAGAGATATTACACTCTCTTTTAAAAGTGACATAAAATCACGTAGATCCTCAACTGTCAATGCTTGGTTTGCAATCCACCAGGACACCAAAGGAGAATTCTCATGAATGAAATTAGTATGCAGAATACCTCTCATGAGAGCATTTCCACTGCAGGGAAGTAGGTGCCTGAGCCTGTGAAGGATCTCATTTTACTCCAGACAAAGCCACCAAGAAGCTGCAGAAAAAGCTAATTGGATCAACAACATACTCTTTATACTAAATGCCATACTTTGTCAAGCTTTTTTTTTTTCCTCAGTACCAGAACTAGTACCTTGGACTGAACCAAGGTCCTCCACAGGTCTACATCCTTAGATCTTTTTTAAAATTTTTTGAGCAAAGTCCCACAAAATTGCCAAGGCTGGGCTCAAATCTATGATCCTCCTCCCTCAGCCACCCAGAGTACTGGGTTTACAGTCATACACCACCATTCCTAGCTACCTTGTTAAATTCAAAGAGTTGAAAAGGTAAACCTTTCACAGACAGATATCCTAGAAAAGCTGTTTCTGTTCTCTTGCCGATTACAGCATTTGAAAACTCCCAAGCCAAGTGGTCCTAATAGGATATACAAGGGGAATTTCACTTCATGGGAGTGGCACTGAACTAGGATTAAATCAAGTGAAGTCATATAGTGTGACTGGAAAATTTAAAACCTGAATTTCTGCGTGGTCAATCTTCAAGGCTGCTTTAGGCCTTCATAACCTACATTTCTAAATTTATGTCTGGGCTCTTTTTATTCCCCACTACGATAAGTCCCTTTCCCTCAGTTTTATCATTTGCCTCCCACATTTCAAGGCAAAAGACTTTCCTCATACCTTTATATATCATAGGGTTTGTAAACATTATCTGACTTAAAAATACAAGCACAAAAATTCAAGAATAAAAAGGGATTTTCCTCACTTATTAGATGTACAAACATAGACTCGGAGAGGTTAAAGCTCTTATCCAAGGTCCAAGAAAAAAGAGGATCTTGAATCCAGGACCGCTCACTGACTAAAGCTTACATTCTCCTCACCACACACTGTGATGACTGTGTAGCTGATTAGGAGCAGCAGCTCCTACAATGCCCCAGTATCTTGAGAGTATCACACCACACAATGCCAACCTGATAAAAGATCGAATTCAAATTTCTGTTTCCACTGGGTGGGAGATTTAGCTCAGTGGTTCTAGCACCTGCCTAGCAGGCACAAGGTTCCTGGTTCAATCCCGGTAACCATATATCACAATACTGGGCATGGTGA
This sequence comes from Thryonomys swinderianus, assembly GCA_004025085.1. Classification (NCBI taxonomy): domain Eukaryota; kingdom Metazoa; phylum Chordata; class Mammalia; order Rodentia; family Thryonomyidae; genus Thryonomys; species Thryonomys swinderianus. The sequence goes on from PVIC010024839.1 coordinate 7,658, forward strand.
CTCATGCCCACCAGCAATCAGTACCATATAACACAATGCTGGGCATGGTAGCTCATACCTGCCATCTCAGCATTCAGGAGGCAGAGGCAGGAGGATTGCTGAGTTTGAGGCTTGCCTGGGCTACACAGTGAGCTCAGGGCCAGCCTGAACTACAAAGCATTGAGTTCACACTCCTAAGTGAAATAAATAGAACACACATGTATAAATACTGAAACATTTCTCTGGTATAAGAAACTGAAAATGTAAATGAGAACCAAAAGGTATAATAGATACTGTGAAATGGGAAGAAAACTTTTCAAAAGGGAAGAGGAAATATGGAGGGAAGGCAGGAGAAAGAAGACAAGAAACTGAAGATAAGAAAAAAATGGAAACAAACCTGATATGAAGAAGGGATTGAAGGAAGGGCACAGGGATGAGAAAAAAGTAAGAATCAAGATATATCACATATAAGTAAAAACCCTCAATAAGGAATGTGATTATAAGTTCTACCTAAAATGTACCAATAAACTCAATAAATTTTAAAAAGAAAAAAACTGTTTCTAATGACTATGCACATCATATAGCTGAAACATCACTACATTAAACCAAGTCAGAAACCATCTGTACTGCTTTTTCCTGTACATATCCCTAAGATGAAGTTTAATTTATAAAGCAAGAGATAACATAAAATAGAACAATTATGAAAATATACTGCAATAAAATTTTGCACATGGAGTCATTATTAAGAGTTGCTTTTACAAGTACTTTGACACCTGTGTACTTACTCTAATTAACCAAGACAACTGCAAAGTAACAGAGTCAAGTAGCCAGTACAGCATGAATATATGCTAGGCAGTGCCACAATTCATGTCCAGCATGAAACAGAATGGGGAACAGCATGAGATTGCATCATGATACTTGAAAGAACATGTAGTCTGAAAGTTTTAGGTGTGTTTAAAAACTGTTGCTAGTGTACACCATAATCCCTGCACTATGGGAGCATGAGGAAGAAGGATCACAAGTTCTGTCCCAGCCTTGGCAACTTAGTGACTTAATGAGACTCCTTGGAAAGAAAGGAAAGAAAGAGGGAGGGAAGGGGGGAGGGAGAAAAAGAAGAAAGGATGGAGGGAACAAAGGAAGGAAGGAAGAAGAGGAAAAAGAAAAAACGAAGGAGGGGAGAAAGAGAAGGAAGAGAAAAACTTTTTAAAAGGTCAGAGGATGTAGGTTAGTGTGAAGGCCCTGGATTTAATCCCCAATATTCCCGCAAAAACTGTCATACAAAATATCAGGGGAGCCGGGCATGGTGGCTCACGCCTGTAATCCCAGCACTCGGGAGGCAGAGGCAGGAGGATTGCTGAGTTCAAGGTTTGCCTGGGCTACATAGTGAGCTCAGGGCCAGCCTGAACTACAAAGCGAGACCCTGTCTCAAAAAAAAAAAAATCAGGGGAGGGCCAGAGATTTAGCTCAGTAGTTCAGACACCTGACTTGCAAGCACAAGGTCCCTGGTTCAATCCCTGATAATCACATACAACAGTGTAAAGCATGGTGACTCATGCCCACCAACAATCGGTATGACACACCACAATGTTGGGCATGGTGGCTCACACCTGTAATCCCAGCATTAGGGAGGCAGAGACAGGAGGATTGCTGAGTTCAAGGTTTGCCTGGACTACATAGTGAGCTCAAGGCCAGCCTGAACTACAAAGCAAGATCCTGTCTCCAAAATAAGAATAAAAAATGTTTGTGCTATAACTGACTTAAATATATCTTGGCTACTTTAAGTTATTTTTGCTGTTATAAATAACACTTTGATGAACAAGCATTTCTCCCAGGGACTTATAGCCACCACAATGGCTTTACCAAAAGTACTTTTTTTTCTATTTTTGGTAGCAGGAATCAAACTCTCAGCCTTGTGCTTGCCAGGTAGGCACTGTGCTACATCCCTAGCCCTGAGAAAGTACTTTTCAAGGCAGTATAGCATTGTGCTTTAAAGAGAAGGCATGATAGTTTACTGTATCTCTCACTTCTACTTTTTCTATACTCTCATTAGTAGACACAACAGGATGTGGGATGTGCCTGACAACTGGCAAGTTCTCCCAATATATGGAGCTAATATTATTTCACCAGTCACAAATCTTGTGCTTCATGACAGCTAGCTCAGGATGTCTCTGGCAAAGGCAGTATTCAAGAAGACAGAGTAAGAACCACAGACATAATGAGAACATCTAATTTGACTTAATATCACCACATCTTGCACAATTTCAGTCATGTAAGAAGTACTTAATAAAAGTAAGAGGAATAACTAAGTGAATGAATGAATTATAAATGATAGAGTAGCCACCCAGCTTTAATTCATCTAGGCATAAGACCAATTTCATCTCCCTCATCAGCTCCCCCATCCCATTCCTCTAGAAGGAGTCAAACACTTCTGTCCTTTGTTAGCTGGAACTGTGTCATACACCCCATTTAAGGGGCCAGAGCTCAACGTCAGGCTCTAATGCTAACTGCAATGTGTCTTTATATCAAAACACTGGTAACAACATTCCCATTATTCTATTAGACTGTGGCAGAGAGGGGAGCAGAGCATGTCATTATCCTTCTCCATTATTCACATGAGGACTTGAGGTCTAAGAAAGTGAAATGATTTGTCAGACCAGGACATGACCTCCATAGCTCCTCTGGCTCGAAGTCTTCTTCTGACTACTTGCAGGCTGAAAACATGTTCCCCACCAGCATCATCTTTATATTGTGCCCCTCACTGCTCCCTTTCTCTAGGTGGGCTCTGCTGGACTAAATGAAGGTCTTCTGGCAGCAGAGGGGACCTCTGAGCCTAATCCAGCAAGGAGCCCACTGCCTGCTGAGCTGCAGCTTGAGGTGAAGATTCTGGCCCGAGTTCTCAAGGTCTCTTAGGTAGAAGTCAGACAGAATACTCCAGGGATCTATAATACAAAATATACACAGGAGGATGCCGGACGTGGTGGCTCACGCCTGTAATCCCAGCACTCGGGAGGCAGAGACAAGAGGATTGCTGAGTTCGTGATGGCTTGCCTGGGCACCATAGTGAGCTCAGGGCCAGCCTGAACTACAAAGTGAGACCCTGTCTCAAAAAGCAAAAAAAAATACATATACACACAGGAGGAATGTGTACTCTGCTCCTTGGTCAGCCAACATCAACTGGTTGCCCCAGGAAAATGCTTCATTGAAATGTAAAAAAAGAGTTCAAGTTCAAAGGTTCTCAAACCTGGCTCATATCAGAAACCCTGTATTTAAAATATACAATCTGTGCCCCCCCATCCCAGATTTATGAAACCAGCATCTCCAGGTTAAAACTTGGTAATCTCTCATTTTATAATTTAAGACCCCAGAAGTTTCTAAAGCACAGACTTATTTAGAACAACTAAACTAGATTAACTGGAAGGCTCATGTTTTCAATCAAGACAGATAAGTCAAAATGCTATGGTTTTTTTTTCTTGATTTATCGGTACTGATTGCCTAGAGATCTGTCTCAGAAGCACTGTCCTGCAAAGATATAAATGAGCCTCCAGATGGGAGCCACTTGTGGAATTTTACATTTTCCTTTAACTTAAAAACTATAAAAAGTTATAAGAAACAGGTAAAATCAATCTTAATAACATTATTTAACCAGTCTATCCAAAATATTATTTCAACCTGTACTCAAAATTATCAGTGAGATGTTTTTAATCATTATCTTATATGCAAGTTCTTCTCAATCTGGTTTGTATTTTATCTGTCTAACATACCCAAATTCAGACTAAATAGCTAAATGTGACCAATAGTTACCACATTAGATAACACCAATAGCCACATCAATACAGCACAATTAGTAATAAATGGTCCCCCTGAAGAGTGGGGAATTGAAGCAGAAGTACATGTCCCATGTAACTGTCAACAATGTACTGAGGTCCTAACTTTGGTTTTCTAAAAATCAGGCAAAATGATAACAGTCAATTATCTGGAACTTATTCACAGAGAAAAAGCAGGAAATCTACACCATTAATTAGTGTTTAGGAAAAACACAAATGAGTGTAAAACATATTTAAGAAAGATATAGCCAAAACTAAGGGTAAAATAGATCCAAGTACTAGCATTTCAGAATCGTGTCCATGCTGTGTTATATTTATGCCATGACCATAATTTTTTTCAGACTCAGGATCAATGTAATAGTTACTGATTGATTTATATGGCATTATAAGTATGACTGAATTTCCATTCTGAGACAGCCAGTTGATACACTGTAGAAATGGGGCAACTCTGACCACTAAAATAATGTAATCAAGTAATAATAATAAAAAGCAGTTTAGCTGGGTGTGGTGGCGCACACCTGTAATCCCAGCACTCGGGAGGCAGAGACAGGAGAATTGCTGAGTTCGAGGCTGGCCTGGGCTACATAGTGAGCTCAGAGCCAACCTGAACTACAAAGCGAGGCCCTCTCTCAAAAAAAAAAGCATTTTAGTATCTATTTTCATATGATCCTTGTAAGAATCCTATGAAGCAGGCAGATTGGATGCATGCTCCTATTTTAGACTAAAAAATTGAGGTTCAGACAGAGGGTATGTACTTGCTTAAGTTTCATAGCAAGTCAGTGAACAACAGCTTAGTTTCTCTACATGAAGCTCTGGTCCATATGGGAATTCAACCTTGGCCTCATTATCAGCAAGCTTTTGCCAGCTACTTACCTGATGCAGCTATAAATATCGTTAATTCGCTTTTCAAAGGCCTTTCCCCTTCTAATAGATTAAGTTCCAGTTAGCTCCCATCCACCCTCTACTGCATCTGCCTTCTCTAATCATATGTCTCCCTGGAAGGTGTAAATGCCTTTGCCTCAGGCAAGGTTGCCTTTTCCTCAGCACCATGTGGAGCTGCAGGACAGCTTTTAATGTGGGAGCCACACTTTTCTGCTATTTGAGAGTGAAGATAATTTGCAAAGTCATTCAAGGCATAGAAGGGTTTTGAGTAAAAATGTGAAGTGGCATGGTAAGATGGGATGTACGAGAGGTGAACAGTTGAACTGGAAAAGAAGGGACCTAAAATTAGAAAGAATAACAATAGCAAAATGGTCACTATTGCCCTGTCTTGTCACTCAAAGCCTCATCCCATCAACTTCTATCAAATCAGTGTCCTTTCACTTCTGCATTATATCTGTCACTTAAACATTTTTATTTGTTTATTATCTGTCCTTAAACCACATGGAATACAACATCTATAAAAGAATGAATCCTCTCTGTCTTGTCCATTGTTCTATCCATGGGTATTAAAATAATGTCTGAGCCCAAAGTAAACACTCCATAAATATTACTTGAGTGAATGAATGAGCATTTTCCTCTGTGTCAGGTGTTGAGGCAAGTATTTATCATGCCTTATAGGTTATTTCACTGAATTTTCACACTATTTCAAGGAATTAAATTTTATCACCTGCATTTTACAAGTTCGCACTAGCTAATATGAGGTGCCAAGTTTGTAATCTGCATATTGTAATGTCACTAATAATTTTCTTATCCCCAAATTCAAAACCTGCTCTCAGTAAAACCTTCCCTTGGTGGATCAGTTAAGACTGCAGACTCTGGGTTTCTCCGAGAAAATATCTCATTCATTCCACTCATTTGATCATTCATGAAATGTCTGCTGAGTACCAACTACATGCTTGGTGACTCTCCTAAGGATTTCAGGTTACAGCCAAACAGAAATTGGAAAGGATCTCAATGTGGTAGTGGAGGTTGTCTCAATCTTCTCTACTGATTCATCCATATTTTATCCATTCCCTCAAATGTAATACTCTGAGGTCCATCTGTAGACCTCCCTCTCTATACATTTCCACCTGAAGGTTTCATTTAATGTTCCTTCTTACATAGGTGCACCGGTATGTACATGCCTTCTAAATCTATATTTATCATGCTAACTTTTCTCCTAAGCTACAAACCTGTATCCCTCTTCCACCAAGACATGCTTCCACCAACTTATTTCAACTCAACAACATTAAAATGAAATCCAGCATGTTTGAATTTAAAAGTGTTCTCTAAAATTTAAGTTGCAAAACCAAACGAAAGCCAGGCATGGTGCTGTATGGCCATAATTTCAGCTACTTGGGAAGTTGAAGAAGGAAGGATGCAAGTTCTTGAGGCTAGTTGGGGCAATTTCACAAGACCCCAAAATTTCAAAAAGGCTGAATCTATAGCTCAGTGGTAGAGCATCCCTTGGTTCAATCCCCAGTACTGAAAAAAAGAAAGGGAGAATCCTTGGCCTAGTGGATTCAAGGGAACAGAACGCACAGATAAACAGCACCAGCACAGAAACCGACAAAGCATTACAAGGACCCTTGTAAGTCTACTCAACAATCTTATCCCCTCTGCTACAGGAGAGATAAATTTAGTTCTTGAGGGTCAACAATAATCAGAGAAACAGTAACTATATGCTCATTTTCTTTCAAAAATGAATGTTGTGTAGGATTAATAAATCTTAACTAATTAACCTTATCTTGCTGTGTATGCTAATTAATCTTACCTTGGTGATGAAGGAGATGCGAGGTAATAATAGGATTATCTCATGTATTTGGCATCTCACATCAACTTTTAGATGTATTCTACCAATCACATTCAATAAATATCATGTTTTCTTTAGACTATATAAAGATATGAATTTAATTTTGACCTAATTTTTTTAAGGTTTTTGTTTTGTTTTGTTTTGATTTTGAGACGGGGTCTCACTTGTAGTTCAAACTGGCCCTGAACTCACTCTGTAGCCCACACTAGCCTCAAACTCACAGCAAGCCTCCTGCCTCTGCCTACTGCGTGCTGGAATTACAGGCACGAGCTACCACACCCAGCACTGTGGTATGTGGTACTGGAGATTGAACTCAGGACCTTGCTCTTGCTAGGCAGATACCGGAACCACTGAACTAAATCCCTGGACCAATTATGAGCAAATTTTATCTGAATCAAGCTAAGAAGCAACTGTTTGCAATGCTAATTGCTAAGGTCAAAGTCATGGTTTAGTCCCTGTGGGCCAGTTAACTTGGCCTTGGGCAGTTCCTGATTTCTACCCTTGTCAAAGTTAGGCATTTAATTATTAATGTACACTATTCAGTTTTTGTAAAATCAAATCAAAATGAAATATACTGTCAATATTAAGATGTTAATTCTCTCTCAAATTAACTATAGGTTAAGTATAATGCTCATGAAAACACAGAGTTCTTCACAGATATTGACAAAGCTTTTTAAAGTGGTACAGAATTGCAGAGCATACAAGAATAATTTTGAAAAAGTAGAATGAATTATGGCAACTCACACTACCTGATTTCAGTAACTATAAAGCTATCACAAATAAGAAAATATTATGGTGAAAAGACATAGCTATAAATCAACAGAGTAAAATAGAAACACTGGGCCGGGAATGTAGCTCAGGGGTATGGGGCCTGCCTGGCAAGCACAAGGTCTTGAGTTCAATTCTTGGTACCACAATAAATCAATCAATCAATCAAATAAATAAATAAACCAAAAGCACGTCCACATATACATGTTCAATTAATTAGAAGTAGATATGTCAGGAGATCAAAGTGGAAAAGATCTTTTCAATAAATGGAATCGCCAAATAAACTTCACCTTTAGTTTAGATCTTTTGAACATACACAAACACTCCTTAATGTTAATCATAAAACTAAATATAAGAACACAAACTATAAAACTTTTAGACAAAAAACATAGGTGACAAGGATATTCAAATATTTCTTAGATCAGACACATAAACTTAGTAAATGGCACTTCACTGAAATTGTGTCTACAAAAAGAAACAATTAAGAAAATGAAAACTGACAGGCGTGGTGCCTCATGCCTGTAATCCCAGCACTTGGGAGGCAGAGACAGGAGGATTGCTGAGTTCGAGGCTGGCCTGGGCTACATAGTGAGCTCAGGGCCAGCCTGAACTACAAAGTGAGACCTTGACTCAAAAAAAAAAAAAAAAAGAAAAAAAAAAAGAAAACCAAGTCCAAGACATAAATACTTGGCAAAGAACTATAACAAGAATATATAAAATACATGCATTCTCTGTAACAAAAATACAAACAACCTAGTCAGGCATGAGGCACACAACTATAATCCCAGCACCTTCGAAGGCTAAGACAAGAGTATTGTAAATTGAAGACTATTAGTGGCAATATAGTGACTTAGCAAGACCTATTTCAACATTTAAAAATTTAAAAAATGACTGGGTATGTAGCTCAGTATAAAAGTCCCCATACTGCAAAAATAAAGGAAAAAGAAAACAACTCAATTATAAAATAAGCAAAATATATAAATAGACATTATACCAAAAAAAGTAATACAGATTACAAATAAGTACACAAAAAAATGTAAGGAAGCACAACTTAAACTGCAATCAGACATTATACATAATTCTTAGAATGGATAGATTAAAAGGATGACTATAGCACATATTAAAAATGTGCAGCAAGTGAAACCAATGTACTGCTGGTGGATATTCATAATGGGAGAACAACTTTGAAAAGTTTGGCAGTTTCTTAAAATGTCAAATTACACCAATTACATAATTCAGGCACTACTCTCCTGGTGTGTACTCAGTCATGCAAAGACTTGTATGCAATTGTTCATAATACCTTTATTTGTAACGGCCAAAAACTGAAAACAGCACATTTGTCCATCAGTGCTGAATAGAAAAATTGGAAATCTGCACAGTAGATTTTACTGAATAGAGATCAAGTCTCAAAATAATGACACTGAGTAAAAGAAATCAAATAATACATACTACATGATCCCATTTATCTAAAATTCTTTGCTCTTGGAGCTCCAAAGACACAAGTCATTAGCATACAGTACTTATATAAAATTCTGTGCTCTTTTTGAACATTGTTGCTCTTTTCTCATTGATTTTGAAAGTTCTTCATAATTTTAAGTAAATATTTGCAAATATTTTCACATAGCCCACAAAAATGTACTTAAAATATATATTATATATTTAATATTTAATAACTATTGAATATATATTAATGTTTAATAAAATATTTATATATATTTTTTTTAGTTTTTTTTTTTTTTTTTTTTTTTTTTTTTTTTTTTTTTTTTTTTTTTTTTTTTTTTTTTTTTTTTTTTTTTTTTTTTTTTTTTTTTTTTTTTTTTTTTTTTTTTTTTTTTTTTTTTTTTTTTTTTTTTTTAGTTTTTTGAGACAAGGTCTTGCTTTGTAGTTTAGGCTGACCCCAAACTCACAATGTAGCCCAGGCCGGCCTTGAACTCTCAGCAATCCTCCCACTTCTGCCTCCAAGTGTTGGGATTACAGGCATGAACTACCACCCCCAGCATGTGGTATATGGCTACCAGGAATCGAACTTGGGACCTTGCTGGAACCACTGAGCTAAATCCCAGCCCGCCTACAATATTCTCTATAAATTGGTTTATAGTGTTGTTTTATTTGACTTTGTTTTTGTTATACCACCTTATTTTATAATTTAACAATTTTTTTTTGAGACAGGGTCTCACTTTGTAGTTTAGGCTGGCCCTGAGCTCACTATGTAGCCCAGGCAAGCCTTGAACTCAGCAATCCTCCTGTCTCTGCCTCCCGAGATAATTTAACAATTTACTGTATACTATCATCTTGGAAAAATCTAATTTTGAATAACAAAAAAATTCTCTAAGAACACCTAATTAACACTGATAATGAGATTCAGAATTCCAAGTGAAATTCTTAGAACCTAGTTAACCAAAGGAAGTTAAAAATGAATCATTCATGCCATCATCATGCCCCCACTTTTTTTTCTTGGTACAAGGGACCAAACTCAGGACCTTGCACTTGTGAGGCAGGCACCAAAACCACTGAGTTAAATCCCCAGCCCCTATGCCCCTTTCTTTATTTATAGTCAACACTCCTACTTGATTACACCTCCTTCCAAAAGCCAGATGTGATCTAGTTTTCTCTGTGTATCATTCCAGGCAGCTGCTATCAATCAGGGTTAGCATGTAAGGTAAGACCCATTTGCCACCTTAGCCCTAGTTCAAACTTCCATATGTAAAGGAACAAAAGCCATAACTAAAGAGGTAACTTCATGCAGCAAGTTAGATGCAAAGCCACAGCTCAAAACAACCCTCATGCCTTCTAGGCTTAATGGTCTTTCCCACAGCACTTTTATGTCCTACGCCTTCTATCACCTCCAAAAGCAGCCCTCACAGAACATCCAGTGAAGATCCTTTAACCAGGGAGTAATTGTAGAAGTGAAATTTAAAAGAGAACATTTATGTCAATAATGACCTAATAGGTTTAAAACTGGATTAAGAAAGAATCTAAACCAGGCGAAGTGGCCCATGCCTATAATCATAGCTCCTCTCAAAGGGTTGAAGGAGGAAGCTGCTAAGTCCAAACCCAGCCTCAGTAACTTAATTTTTTAAAAAAAGAAAAAATTAAGGACTGGGATGGTAAGTCAGTGATAGAGCATTCCTGAGTTCAAACCCTGATACTACAGGAGGCAGGAAGCCTAGCTGGGCCACCAAAAATCCACAGAGACTCTAAAGGAATGACAAAGAGTGAAGACTGTGTCTCAGGGAGAGCTCCATACTATAAGACAAGGGTTTTCAGGGGCAATGAAGAATAAGGGTCTTCTCAAGTACTCTGTGTGTGTGTGTGTGTGTGTGTGTGTGTGTGTGTGTGTAACATAAATTTTTGGGGGCCGGAGATTTAGCTCAGTGGTTCTGGTGCCTGCCTTGCTAGCAAGGTCCTAAATTTGATCCCTGGTAACCACATACAATGCTGGGCATGGAGACTCAGGCCCACCAGCAATCAATACCACATACCACATACCACATTGCCGGGCGTGGTGTCTCACGCCTGTAATCCCAGCACTCAGAAGGCAAAGACAGGAGGATTGCTGAGTTTGAGGTTTGCCTGGGCTACATAGTGAGCTCAGGGCCAGCCAGAACTACAAAGCGAGACCCTGTCTCAAAAAAATAAAATAAAATAAATTTTTGGAAATGCTAATGGAGAAGCACCTCGCTGACAAAAAACTGGCTTCTTTTTTTTTTTGTCCTTCCTGCATTCATGCTCTACTTTCCCTACAAATTAATATGACCAAATATTCAAGGATGACTGATTCAAAGATCACTGTATTATTAGTTTGTTTTGATCACCATATTATAGATCATCCTAGGAAATCGCACAGCTCCACACAGAGCAACCTCCAATGTTCCTATCTCAGCCACTCCACAAAGGCTTCCCAGACTTCCACCTAGTCTGTGGACATCTGCCTCTCCTCTTCATCACTAGGCCCTAGTTATGTCCCAGCACCTGTTATCAGCAAGTATCTCTTCACAGGGAAGTATAACCTGCTTCTTCTTTATGGGCACAAACTGTGCATTTTATTTCTATACCAGGCAGCACCTGGCTGACACAATCATTGCTCAGAAAATATCTGCTGATTAAATGGTGAAAGGAAGAACTCGAAGAAACTTCGGAGTCTGACTTTCAAAGGGCCCATGAAGATTTTGGAAGAACATAGTTTCTTTTCCTCAAAGGTCTATCTGACTGGGTGATATACCATTTCTGGAATGTTCTACTTAAAGTGGATAAGCATCATTTTGAACTGCCTTACCTGTTTTAGTTTTGTGAGTGATTCCAACTCATATGTATATTAGCTGTGGATTTTTAGCTTTTCTCACTAGTGCGGTTTGGTAAGAGACCCACATAAAAGTTGTAATTAGAGATGGAAAAGAAAAGAAATGGGGCAAGAATTAGAGAAGGATCTGGTAGTCAATAATGTTAGTTCACTAACACATGCACATCTTTAGAGGAAGTATTTCTAAGGGGGGGGGGTGCTGCCCCTTCCTTCCCAGTAGGTTGCCAAACTACAGAGTACACTCAGTTAAATTCACATATTCCCCAAATTATTCACTGTTTCTCTGAAATTCAAATTTAACCAAGCATCCTGGGTTGTTGTTTTTTTTTTTTTTTGTTTTTGTTTTTGCTAAATCAGGCAACCCAACCTCAGGAGAAAGTGACAATATCTAAAGATATTTTTGCTTGTTGAGACTTAGTGCTACCGGTATCTGACAGGCAGAGAAGAGAAAGTTGTTAAACATTATGCGTTGTAGTCAGTCTTCCACAGTGAAGAATAATCTTCCTCAAAAGCAGCCTGATTCAGAAGGATACTGGCTCAGGTTGAAGTTGAGTAACAGAGCATTTGCCTAGTGTATTCAAAACATTGGGCTTGATGGGAAAAAGAGGAAAAGGGACAGAGGAGGGGAACAGACGGACATAGGCATATGTATTGGTGTACATATATTATATATTCAACTACCACTCTGAACACACGTTTACCAAGGCTTTTTTTCTTATAAATCTAGAAGCTAATATAAACTACATTTTTATAATGGCAATTTCTACAGCCATGGTGAGATACAACAAAATTCATCTTTTCTCTAGTATGAGAAACTGAAGTTGTAAATGTGTTCTAGAATGCATGATCAATATTGTGAAATAGTAAATATTCAAAGGGAAATGGGGCTTAGGAGTAAATAATGAGGAAGAAAAAATTGATGGTAAAAAAAAGGAAACAAAGCTTGTGTACATAGGGACTGGGGGGGTAGTAGAGTGGGTCGGGGAAGGGGAAAGTGAGAATTAAGTTGTAATGGTACAAATTCTAAATGTGAAGTGTAATTGTGGTGTTATATATATAATTTACCAATAAAATGTACCAATTTAAAAAACAAAACAAAATTCAGACCGTGTGAGGCAGGGTGATCAGAAATATTAAGTAATTTTTCAGGATCCCATAGAGCCCACAGATGGAATTTAAAAACTACAACTGCTAAACACATGGTTCATCCAATAAAGCCCACCTCTCTGGCCTTCTACTGCTTGGCTATCACTATGCTCAGAATGGGGCGCTTGCAAAGGATGTTAGTTTTCAAGAGGAGATCAAAAGTTTTCACAACTGATTAGCATCCAGAAAGCAACAGACTCTTTTAACCTTGAGATGCAAATAACCAAAGATTGTCAAAGGATCTGAAGGGGGGGGAGGATTTGATGGAAGATCAAATTTCCGACATTTCCAGGGCAATTAGTTTCACATGCAAAGTCATAGGAAGGGGCTCCCCATTCTCCACAAGCTCTAAAGCTGTGATAAGACTCTGAGCTTTACAAACTTGGACTAATTGGACTGTACCTACCCAGAAGAGTTCATTATTGTTATCCCCATCTTTTAGAATAGAAAAGGAAGATAAATTTTTCTACTCCACCACTGGGCACTTGTCTCTTGAATATTTCCCACTTCAGATCACTATACATAAACCCCAGGTACAGAAGCCTGGGATTGCTCTGTTAATTATTCATACTAGTGGGAAGGAAAGGTCTGGAATTAAGTCAAATCTCTTGTGCAGGCACCTCTTAAAATTCTACTTGAAGGTGAGCTCTGGCCTCAACAAGGTTTAAAATGGTTCAGCACTTATCTGACAGTTAAGGAAACCAAGGAGGAAGTTGCTGTCAATTCCAGCCAGGACTCTGGAGCATGAGCTAAATTGATTTTGAAAGATTTGATTGCTACACTGCTTCTCTCCCACAGGCAGTTGAGGAGAGGGTCACCACTTCCTGAATGTGCCATCGTAGTCAAGTTCCAGCCACGTGGCCCAATGCATTCGGTGACTCAAATGCAGCCTGCTGTCATAACGGATTTTTCCACTTCTGAACACACAGTTACACCTGTCTCTTGTTATCATCCTGGTTTGCTGAAGGGCAGCACATCAGCTTTTCTGGGGCCAGTCACTGACCGAGAAATTCTGCACTGGGAAGCTCTACCTGACTGGTGTGGTATATAACAACCCAGACTATCAAGGGCTTTGACCTTGATGTTCCCTGTCCTCCTGCACCAATGAGGCTTTATCTTACTGGAGATGTCATCCTACTTCCTCCATCAGCCAAAGGATACTGTTTGCAAAAACCTACCCTAAATAACGTAGCCAAAGATGTTGGTGGAATCCACGTTCACAGGACCAACTCCCTACAAAACAGTTCAGTGGCACAGCATCTTCACCATTTTGGCCCATAAATGTTTCATGAAGTAGGACTGATGACGGGCAGTCCAGGGCCTTCGAAGATTTCTACATGACCTCCCTTACCTGGAATGATAAGGTATGGTCTTTAAGAAAAAGGATCTAGTGGGCTGGAGATATAGCTCAGTGGTTCCAGCACATGCCTTGCAAGCACAAGGTCCTGAGTTTGATCCCGGTAACCATGTACAATGCTGGGCATGGTGACTCACACCCACTAGCAATCAATACCACATACCACAGTGCCAGGCATGGTGGCTCACGCCTGTAATCCCAGCACTCGGGAGGCAGAGACAGGAGAATTGCTGAGTTCAAGGCTTGCCTGGGCTACATAGTGAGCTGAGGGCCAGCCTGAACTACAAAGTGAGACCCTGTCTCAAAAAAAAGAAAAAGGATCTATCAATTGCCACCTTATTCACTTTGTACCCTTCCCCCAAATTTTTGGGATTTGATAGGGAGGGTTGGTCCTAGGGATTAAACTGATTACCTTTACACTGAGCTTGTTTTGGTATGTTTTTTTTGGTATGATTTTTGGTATTTTTTTTTTTGGTATGATTTTTTTTGTTGTTTTTTGGTATGATTTTTTTTGTTGCTGTTGGTTTTTGGCTTTCTGAAACAGAGTCTCACTTTGTAGTTCAGGTTGGCCCTGAGCTCACTATGTAGCCCAGGCAAGCCTTGAACTCAGCAATCCTCCTGCCTCTGCCTCGCAAGTGCTGGGATGATAGGTGTGAGCCACCATGCCCAGTACTGTGGTATGTAGTACTGATTGTTGGTGGGTGTGAGTCACCACGCCCCAGATTATTGTATGTGGTTACCGGGATCAAACCAGGGACCTTGAGCTTGCTAGGCAGGCGCTAGAACCACTGAGCTAAATCTCCAGCCCTGGTATGATTTTACTTTGAGACAGGATTTTTACTAAGTTGCTAAACTGCCTGGGCTGAGCTCAAACTGCAATTCTCCTATCTCAGTTTACACAAAATTCTTTTTTAACTGCAGTATCTGAGAATAGAAATGAGATAATGATGCTTAGCCCTGTGGAGTGGTAGGAAACAACAAATAAACCACTGGTACATAGTAAAGTTTCAAAAAATATGACATTGTGTAGTGGTGGTAGTGATGATATATGTTTCCCTTGTAAAAGTAACCTGGAAATTCAGGGCTTTGGGCCACAAAAATAAATACAAACATAAAAAACAAACTTGAAAATGTCCCATTCTCATTTTCACTCTTTGGCCTTCTAAATTCTGTCTTTCTACACACAGCTCCATTGCCCTCCTCCGGCCCTATTTTTATCAGAAATTCATGCCACCTGTTGATCTTTACTGAGACAGTCCTCCCACATGTGCTCTGAATCACAGTATTAAAATCCTGCTTCCTGTAACATCAGAGGTTCCACTGTTTCCACTGTTCTGCTCTCCTCTGCATCTGGCCTTCGCAACACACACACTAGACCAGCCCTGACACTGGCAGATAATACATCTACCATCAAAGCGTTGCCAGGGGGCCACACACATCCAAGGACCTCCCTCAGGGGTCTGCTGTCATCATTCTTTTGCCCCTTCTAGCATACATACCCAGTTTAGCAACACTCTCTTCACAGGCTGCCATACAGATGTTCATTTATGACATAGGCAATGAAGGAAAACCACTTCCCTTCCTAGGAAGCCAGTAAGCCAATAGATCATCAAAATTCATTGGATGTTTGGTGTGGGAACGTATTGAGGGGAAGGAATAAATATTTTGAAAGAAAATTAAAGACCATGTATATAGGGGGTGGGTGGGTAGGGATGTGGGTAAAAATGAGAATTAACTTGTGTCATATACTGGTACAAATTCCCCAATGTGCATGATTGTGAGCTGTATATAAAATGTACCAATAAAGAATTCAATTTAAAAAAAATTCATCAGATGAGCACATTGAAAAGAGATCCAGGTGAGAGAATGAGGCTAGGCATAGGAAACTTTTGTTGACACCTTAGAGAGGAAACATGTTATGCATCAAAAGCGAGCGGCTCTGGAAACCATACTTATTGTGGGGATGAATGAGGGTTCAATATCCAGAAAGTAAGATGGTAAGATGCCCAAGGCTGTAGGGTAGAGTTATAGAAAGGTCAGTTTCTCCCATTTCTCCTTCTTATAGCTGGGAACTTGCCTTCCTGAACCACAGACAGAAGCTGTCTGGCTGGATATGCATATTATTAGGCCCATACTGCTGCAGACAAAAACATGTCAATATTTTAAATCTACCTTCTCTCTTTCTGTCAGGAGCTTTCAAACTTTTGCAACCAAACTGTGAATGGCAAGAAGTTTGAAGGGAGAAATTATAAACTTCTTGGGCTTAAAAAGTCATGAACATTTTCATATGCTAGGACCAAAAGGGGTAAAGAGGGTTCCCTGTGGGGCTTTTTATCATGCTCCTGTGATGGGTCACTTTATGAAGCAAAAGAGCGCACAGAAAAAGTTATAGAATGTATACCACAACAACACAGCATCCCAAAGTTAGTTTGTAAAGTCATTACTTCTGGTGGGCTGAAGCACTTGAAATATCAAATGTCATTTTTGCTGATTTCCATGAATGGTGTTGACATTTGGCATATGTCTCCCCACTACTAACACACCTAAATATAAAAAGAAAATGAGGTAAAAAGATACTGTAGGATCCCTCTAAAAACTCAAAGGCTTAAGAAAAAAGATTTATTCCTCATTGCTCTTGAGTCCAATGTGAGAAGCAGTCACTCAGGTGCCTGAATCCTCACAGTGTATTCTACCAGTGGAGCCAGTAGACAAGAGAGAAAGCAATAGCATCAAAAAGATAGTCCTGGGGCCTGCCTAGCAAGGGCAAGATCCTTAGTTCAATCCCCAGTAACCACATACAACAATGATGGGTGTGGTGACTCATGCCAACTAGCAACCAGTACCACATACCACAGTACTGGGCATGGTGGCTCATGCCTGTAATCCCAGCACTCAGGAGGCAGAGGCACGAGGATTGCTGAGTTCGAGACTTGCCTGGGGTACATAGTGAGCTCAGGGCCAGTCTGAACTACAAAGTGAGACCCTGTCTCAAAAAAAAAAAAAAAAAAAAAAGATAGTCCTGTATCTAACCAACAATGACTCACAACACTGTAGCTCACATTACATATGTGTGAACTGGTCTGTGTCCTGAAATCAATGCAAATGGGGTAAATAAACATGGTTCCACCATGTGCCCAAGCAGACAGCAAAATGGATCAGTGAGCACCTGGTCTCCAGCACCGCAAGCACCATGAGCTTTGGCATCTGGTCAGTTTCACATTGTGTAATTTCTTAACACTGGCACAATGTACAATGCACACAGGGCTGCACTGAGCAAGACTGATATTCACAGAAGCCAGAGAAATCATCTTTCCCTAGATTGGCACATCTTTGGCAGGTTTACTGTCACTCCCTATTTCCTGACCACAGTAGACACAGTTAATTAACTGTGACATTCTCTCCCATATTACTCCAGTCACAGTGGCAGGACCCTTCTCAGTATAGAACTACAGACATTAGGGACACACTAATTAGAGTTGCCACACCAAACAAAATATCCCAGATTCTTTCTACCCCTCATATTTTGAACAAGAGAAAATTGGAACTTAGGGAAGTATAGAGTAACTTCATTCATTTATTGAGAAAAGTTGCATGTGTCCCTGCTATATTCTAGATGTTATCCTTGAGCTCAGTTAACTTCAAATCAGACTCAAGCTTGCCTTCAGGAAGGCAAATGAGCAGACAGTTAATTGAAGTACAATGTAACAAGTGCTTAAAACTTGGGGAGGCTGATCTGTTTGAGTTCTTTATATATTGTCGATAATAGCCCTTTGTCTGATACACAGCTAGTAAAGATTTTTTCCCATGTTGTTGGTTGTCTTCTAGCAGTGCCAGCGACTTCTTTGGCTGTGCAGAAGCTTTTCAGTAGGATGAGATCCCATTTGTTGATTCTTTCTGCTAGTTCTTGTGCTAGA